>JAITYT010000140.1:217029-243842 GCA_025433975.1 Liostenogaster flavolineata
AACGACGCTTAATTCGTGCCATGAAACGTGTTGATTCGCCAACCGTACACAAGATTCTCCTTGTTCACTGGGAAGCGCGTAGTCCGCCGGCAAAAGCCAGTTAGTTAAAGTCACAGGATCAACCTAGTGGCCCTCCATGAAGTATTCAACGACCGTGATTACATGGACGCAGTAAAGGGGATCCGCTCTCCGATCGAAAGTCTTTCAGAAAACACGAAATACGCCGGTGTTGAATCGCACCCTGAAGACATGCGCGTAATGCAACGAGAAGAACGTGGCTTGACACCTTTGCGTTCAATCTCGTCGCTTTGAGTAAAACCGAGTCGTAAGACGCGTATCGAAATCTAATGATCGATGCAGAGAGAAATTTTCAATAGTGGGCGTCATCCAAAATTTTCGAGTGCCATTTTCCGCTTACTTTTAGCCTTGATCGTATCACAATAGGTATCGTTACCCTGATGAAAGCTACTTCGTAAGGATTTTATCATACGATTTTTCCATAAGTGTGTTCTTATTTTTTTTTCTTTTTTTTTCTCAGATCCTAAGAATCAATCAAAACATTTTGAGCTGCAAAAATCTCGATTCCTGGGAATGCGGACGCGATAACTCAAACGCGGAAGGTTTCTTTAACCCACTGCCGGTGCATAGGGGTTAAATGTATCATAGTTGTATAAAATTGACGTAATAAGCTTTTGCATCGACTAAAAATGTCAGGAAGCTATGATTGCCTTAAATAAGATTTTCTTACACATGTTACTAAAAAACTATTTAAAAAATATCGTATAAGACGTAATTATGACCATTTCAAGCAAACCAAACATATTTTGGTGCATAGGGATCACGCTGACCCCAATTTTTTTTCATGCCTTTAGTGTCAAAATTTATATATAATATAATGTGCCTGTATCGGCGTGTGGCTCAAAAGAACGATGTCTTTTGCGGGCTAGCGATAAAGACGACGAACTGCGATGACGATAGAATAAGTTCGATACGAGTGTACAGTACCACGGTTCAGCGTAATTAGATACGGTATTGTTGTTGTTAATTTCATATTATTTATAGTATAATAAACAGACTAACGATCGAAATCACTCCGTCCACTATTAATCTACTATTAATATCCACACACATATATATATATATACAATTCTATTTATATAATTATATTATATATATTTGCTCATAAAATTTCTATATTAAATTAAATTTTAGTTTTTTTTTAAATTATGAAAATTCTTTTATATACCTATATATCTAACAATGATTGGAAATGATTCCATTTATTAATACTGTTACGTTCGAAATTCTAGAAAAGAACAAACTGATTATCTCCTATTAGATCACACAGCCTACGCAATATTTATCCAGGATTGAAGCTATTAGAAGCGTAACTTATCCTATGAATGAGCCTATCGCGCAGGTAACGTCTGAAGTAAATGCTACACAAAACACAATTTTATAGTAAAATATTTACAAATATCAGGAACGGGTATAAGGAAGTGCAAAAGTTCACGCGGTAACGAATAATGATTTGTTGTAACTTACTGCATTTTTTACAAGCTATTAT
Source organism: Liostenogaster flavolineata (assembly GCA_025433975.1). NCBI lineage: Eukaryota > Metazoa > Arthropoda > Insecta > Hymenoptera > Vespidae > Liostenogaster > Liostenogaster flavolineata. The sequence goes on from JAITYT010000140.1 coordinate 218,597, forward strand.
ACTATGGTTTTTACAGGCCATTATCTTTCTTCCTTAAAATACGCCGATGTTAACTTGAGAGAATAGCAGAGAAGAACATTTAATCGAACTAGGAGCTAAAAAAGAGACTTTTGCAAAGCGATGGACGTACGACAGATTGCTAAAGAAGTGGAAAACTGAATGATCCATCGTGTGCTTTGCGTACTTTCTCTTAAATATTTGGCTAGGGAGACTTGGAAGGAATGCTGTAGTATCCAGTGGCTATCCGAGGGCTTTCGAGCGACGCTTCTTTGGGTGGGCAGGCTATCAAATTTGATATTCTTAGTTATAAATATTCTAGCTTTTACGTGATTTGAAGGCTATGCGTGAGCCGCACCTGGACCTTAGTACCGTACCTGAGTTACGATGTTTTATTACGATCCAGGGTAAGTCGTTGTGTCGACGGTTCGTATTCATAAAGCAATGAGGCTTTGAACTTGGATTAGAAAGGAACCGTCGTTGACTCTTTAATATAAAACTATAAATAAAAATAAATATTTAACTCTAAATAATAAATCTATTATTTTAAAACACGATAAGGTCAAAACGACCGGTTGGTAGAGATAGGTATATATTAATTTTTGATATATCTAGTGTTAAATTTTTATATATATACAATTTAAATAATTTTTTCATTTTTGTTTAAAGATTTTTTGAGAATTGATAAAATAAAATAAGAAAGTATTAAGAAATCAAAGAATATATTGCACATGTATGAAAACGTATATGGGGTCAGGTTGACCTTTATGCACAGACCGCGGAGAATTTTCAGTGCATCGACTGAGGGTTAACGAGACTTCTATCGTGCCTCACAGACGTGTACCGTGACAGTAGACGTTGCCTTATGGATGGCGCATAATCAGACGAAAGTACGTCATTAATGCACATGGACATACGAAGAAAATCGTATTAGCTTACAAGAGGTACTGACGGACATGAACCGCCACATTGAGGGAATAGAGCCCCGGTATGGAGCGCCGAGCACAGCAGTAGTTATGATCGATTTCGATCAGACTGAACTACCAGACTGCCGCTTCCGAAACATATGTATCGTATGGTCTTGTCCCACGCTTCTACGCACCAGCAGCGTTCAATTCATCCTTTCGGAGCGGCGATACGTTATTCAATTCGTTCAATGAAAGAAGAGTCCCGTGGATCTCGAATAAAAACGATGTTTGCATTGCAATTCAATGCACTCGTTTGCGTTTAATTCGTACTCGTTAACGTTCCCTCGATCATTCGAAATCGCATCGACTGATGATTTTGTCAAATCTCCATTTTCTCACGGACGATTACAAGATAACAATCCAATCAAGAGTGCACCACCGATGGTAGAGCTCGTCTTGAACGCGTTAACGCGTCAACGCCATTTTCGACGCGATTCTAGAATCCTAGATCCATGAAATTGTAATCTTAATTACGTCGCTGAATTCTTTAGCTCCGTACCAAAGGAAAATTCAAAATCGGTCGTTCAATCGGATATATTCCTTATAGCGTTGATTGTTCAACTGATTAAATTTTTTCCCAATTTTATTAACAAAAAAAAAACTGTAATTTGTTCAGTAAGTACCATCGATGGTACAGCTCGTCGTGAACGCATTAACGCATAAACACCGTTTTCGCCGCGATCTTGGACCTCCGTAAAATTGAATGTCGCATCAGTATGCATGGCAAGCCAATCAGCCACTTCTAAAAAGAAACGTTCCTTTATTACAGTTCGCGCAACGTAGGGCGCACGTAATGTCGCATTCGGCGATCCATAAAGCAAACGAGCCGTGAGATAACGGGATAAGTACACGGGCGGTCTTATTTACACGCTTATGAATTTCGTTCCTACCGACTTTCGTCTGACCAAGCTGGCGCAACGAACGTCCGCCCATAAACAACGTTCGAGAACATTCGATAATGGACGTTCGATTAAATATCGACACGATCGCGGCTGCAATCAAACTAATGACTTTTACGAAGAGCGCATCGCGCGATCCTTACGACGTTTTATCGTCGACGACGCGATATTTTTCACATTTCCGATGAAAGCGCGAAGCCAAGAGGATCGATATCAATTCGAGTCGAGTAGCACGCCTGAGAGACGTCCGGTCGCTTCATCGTGTGTCACAAAGACTTGACGCGCAACGCTCGATGATAAAGTTTATATTGTTGACAAGGGTACGAATTCCTGTCCCGAGTGACGATATATGCACCGACTCTAAAAAAATATCGAAAAAGAGAATAAATCCTAAGAACACTCTATCTGGATTAATGGATATCCAGTAAAGAAATAACTGTTGAAACTAGCTATTTCCACAAAGGACGGGTCAAAGAAACAGATCGTCTTGATGACTCTTTATTCATGGTTAATCGGTCTTTTATATTTCTTATATTTGTAAGCGCAAGCTTGGAAACGCGTCTATCGAATTTGAGAGGTTTTGTTCCATGCCGTATGACATCGGTCGATCTGTTATGGGTCTGGTGTATATAAGAGCGAAGAACGTGTTTATCAGGTTCGAGAAGTTTTTACAAGTTTTGTCGTGTGAGATATGAGAACAGAACCTGTTTATTAAAAGGTATGGCAATCGAATTCTAGATCGATCCTAAATGCACTTTAAACAATGGCAATTATCTTGCCCTGCATCCTTGCGGAAGCTTAATCCTTAATTACGTCACTACGCTCCAGGTACAGGTCAAGTTAGCAAAAGCCGCAACGTAGCCATCGTCCACCTATGTGTCGTCCACTCTAAATCCATAGATTCGCTAGAATTAGGCATTTGGAAGTTTAGATAAGATAAAACTGTTAACTGAAAATCAAAGTTCTTGGGAAGAAAAATGAAAAGCTTTGGATGTGTCAGATTATCTCTGTTCGGGATAAGAAGACTCGTCCGATGGGGGACACTTGAGAAAGTCCATCCGACAGGACATCCAACGATTTAGGACCTTGTCCTGAACGCTTTAACGTGCTTCTTTTCGCGAAGGACGAACTCCGCGTCGTTTTTCCATTCCCCAGGCGTATGACAAGTTTTCATCTGACCTCCTTTCTAATTTATCGACCCTTGCCAGCACGACGACAGGGCAATTGCGCCAAGTTCCGCGTCCGGTACTTGAATGGGGGATGGACGCGACCGGCGGCGATTGCGGTTCGATCCGGTCGGTAACAAAGCGTCGTAATCAGCATTATCTGATCGCGATAGCTTTGCCAACGCCAAGCTGTACCGATAAGCTCGATCATTAATAACGACGTAACTTTATAATCGTAGGCACTTGGTGGTCGAATACGTGCTCCTGTGTTTGTGTATTCGTGCGTTCCTAGCTCGTTTGCTCGTTCGCTCGTGTGTTTCTACGCTCGTTGCTTGTTTGTTCACGCGCTTGTGTTCCGTGCGTACGTGTGCTCGCGCGTTCGATGATGGACAGACACGTATCGAAACGATCGGTCTCTTCGAAAAGTGGTAAAGCGCGAATGCGCGACCGAAGGCGCGAACGGAAACGCTTTCGATGATATCGATCGAAAGCTAGTCCCATTGTATCGAGTACGAAGCGCGACGTTTTCATGTTGCTCACGTATTTCGCCCGTCCTATTTCCTATATACGGATGTTTCGCCTTCGAGTCGGTATGCCTTGCGATATATTCCTTTTTTATTTTCGTTAACGTCCATTTTCTCGTTCTCGAAAACGATACAAAAGAGAGATGATGAAGGAATATAAAAGGACGAAGCGATGCGCTTCGCGGGTGGCGAACTTTCGAACCGCTAGCGCTCGCTCTTAGGTTGCGCGCTTCCGTCGATGACGTCATCGTCCAGGAAGGCTTCATTTCTGTCCACTCGTCGCACCAATCGAACATTTCGCGCAAAATTAACACTAAACGTATCGGTACTTTACAGCTACCTAGTCTTACCATGAGGAGTCCTTTGATCCCTTTTAAAATAAACGTTGATTTCCAGAAAGAAATTCCTAATTTATTGAAGGAAATAATTTGCGATATAATTTCTGATTTTTAATAACATAATTAAACACATATTTTTATTTCTATAAACAAAATAATCAATTAATTACCTTTTTTACAGACGATTGATTTCTTCTTCGTACATTTCCCGCAGACAAATCTTTTACAAATTATACAAGATTGTTTGACATTGTCCCTTTTGCCAACAATTTTACAGCCAGAGATGCAGTGGTGAAAAAATCGTCCATTGTAATATTTTTCCCACAGTTGGTGAAAGGTTCGGTTAATTTCATGACAACAAATTCACTCAGTGATATTGACGCCGGTCTTGCTTCATTAGGACTAGTATTAGTTGATCGAGTGTAATCTCGATATATAATAAAAAAATAATAATAAAAATATAAATAAAAATTAGAATAAAAATTCGAATGTAATGCGTGCACGTGTTTGTCGTACGACACGAAAGAATTTCTCTAATTAAAAGCGCTCATTAAAATCGGTAGATCGAAAAACGCGCTTATTTTCCACCTTTTTTCGGACTACGTTGATTCTCGTGAAATTATCGTGATTCATCGCGACGTTTTTTTCCTTGCGATGGTGAAAGTTCCGCGCAACTTGGATTGCAGCAGTCGATCGAGTATTATCTCGAATCGATGCTCTAACCTGTCGAACGCATGCCGATAAAAAAAAAAATACTCAATAGAAATATTACGATAAAAATTCGAACATAACTGTTCGAACTCGTGCGCGCGTCTATCGAACGACGCACCGAACGAAAGGGAATGGGACAACTATTTCAATAAGACGTATTACATCGCGTTATATATTGGCGCGTATCGGCTTCCGATATGAGACACGTACAGATCTAATAGATACCCAATCGCGTTAATTCGAACTCACCGAGTTAACATCGATTTCTTGCCTCTCGTCTCTTTCGTGTTCGAGCTTCCATGTCCTGCAAATAGCTCGAAATTCAGCAAGGGAAAAAAACGATGGGTAAATCGCGTTAAATACGACGTGAACGCGTAAGCGCACGAAACGACTTTGGCATCCTGCACGAAAGGACGTAGACTCGAATGTACGGTTGCACTCGTTTACGTGTGCTTCGTAGGAACGTACGGACGAATCGCGTGTCACAATTTAATCGCCTGTCTGCGTTACCTTGCACATCCCAATTATCCTTCGCGAATATATGTCCAAAGGTGAGATGCGGTATTATCGAACGCGTGATAACGATCTACGGACGCGTTACGTGCGTACGTACGCAGAGAAATTACCCCGTCCCGTGTTAAACGTCGCTGATTCTTCATATCGAGTTTACAACTATCTGTACCGCCGGTGGTACATCCTCCATTGTCTCATCATATGGTGCGTACCACTGTTTTTTTTTTGTTAATAAAATTAGAAAAAATTTTTAAATAATCGGATAATTAATACTGTAAGGAATATAACAGGTCAAAGGAGCGATTTTGAAGTTTCGTTTAGAACTTTTCTACGTACGGCTGAATAACTCGATTACGTAATTTCGATCGTGGTAAGAATACCCTGTCGATGTAGAAACAGTCGATTTAGGGAATCGTCATGAACGTGTTAAACTCGTCGTCATTCAATTCGAATATCGACGAATGTTTATTGTTTTCGTTAATAGACGAAACGCGACGTGTTCCGTTACAAAGATGGAAAACGCGCGTAAATCTTGAACTAAACCGATAAAAAATGTCGTCGATTTTTCTTAAACTAACCAGACAGCGAATTTAAATATCGACGAGCTTTCATTGTGCTCGTTAAGGGTGATTTTTCACGGTGACGTACAAAGTATTAGAATGGTCGAAAGACTTTTATCAAAAAGACGGATGAGAAAAGAAAGAAGACAATCAACTGAACGAACGAACGTTAAATCGGTTTACAAGGAACGTTTAGAAAGTAAAGCGAACGCAGAGACGAATTTTAACATAGAAGATACTTGTGAATCTTGAACTAAACCGATAAAAAATGCCGGTGGTCCTTCTTAAACTAAACAGTCGTCCAATTCGAATATCAACGAACTTTTAGCGCTTTGTTAAAAGACGATTTCCACAATGACTTAGAATGGTCGAGTGACTTTTATCAAAAAGATAGACAAGAGAAGAATGAAGACGATCTAATGAACGAACGTACGTTACATCAATTTACGAGAAAAGTTTTAAAACGTAAAACGAACGTAGCGATAAATTTACACGATCTTTGAACACGGTAGACGCGTGTGAATCTCGAACTAAACTATCGAAATAATTAATCTCGATCGATGCAAGGGCGTCTTGCTCGCAGCGACTTGGAGTAAAGAATAAGACAGGTCTCGAGCGTCGTATGATAAATTTACACGAGTGCAGCTTCTCGTAAACTCTCGCCGGCACGGAAACCGACCCCCGAAATAAATCGTAAGGGAGGAAAAATTCAGGACGTTATTCATAGCTGACCCGTTCTACTCCACGGATTGTCAATATCACCTCGTAACCTTGACCGCACCCTAATATACAAAGGCGTATGCGCGCTTGATTGATGAGGCCTCTATCCTACCTTCCACTACCTTCCGTCGCTCGCGAATGTACGGTCATGCCGCGTCGCACTCTCAAAATAACGAATCGAAGATTAGTTCGCATTAAGAGCGCTAAAATCCACCGTTCGGTGAAGGAACGAGAGTAAAGACCGTAAGAGTAAAAAGGCAAGGCACCTTTATCGAGAGAAATGCAATAACTCGTTCGAGCTGGAGTAACACGACGATACGATGTTGCACAGTGATTCAGTTTTAAAAAATCAGTGGCATTGGTTCGTAACTTTTGAACCTTTAGAGATATCGGCATGTTCTTACTGAGTATTTTACGTAGTAATGTTAATATATCGATTTATCCGCTAAAATATTTAAAAACAATATTGTAACGATTATATATTTTAACGATAGAAACGGTAACAAATAAAGATTTACATTGGCCTACATTTTTTTTATTGTATAAATAATTTTGCAGCTTCCATATCCAACTTTTTTGATATGACTTTTTGATCATATTAAGGACATGTAAGAGAAACCTATGAAGTAAGATCTTCGTTGGTCGTTACCCTTGAAAATGTTGTTATATTACTTCATCTACATGTTTTTTTTAATATGTCTTAAAAAATCATTGGCATGAACATATATATAATATAATATACATAAACACATATATTTGTTACACACTCCTTTTCAAAAGGCCAGATGTAATTTTTCGATGATATAATATATGATTATAAATATATATATGTAGAACTATATGTAAAATTTTAAATTCAAGTATAAAACGATCTTGAGGGCTTTCGCATAACATTTCACGCCAAACAAACGTCACGAGTAATAAGCGTAAAGCGATGCGACACGAACGACTTTAAGCATTACAATTTACACGAGACGAGAAACGATTTTTATATCACAGTTTAGGGGAATACGTGTTGAGAAACTCTTGGTTACAAACAAGACTCGTTGAAAGAAAAATATCGCCTGTTTAACATAAACTACCTTGAAAATCTTCTTATCCGTACTTGACATTACTTTTTAAAGATATTATGCCCATTGATTATTAACGACTCTTCGATATAAAAAAGAACGATAAAAAAATGTCGAATGAAATACTCGGGACATCTCTTAGATCTTCTTCAAGGGAAAAAGCCTGCTTTTAAAACGTTCAGCTTTAAATATTCGTATAGTTAACCCCCTATAACTCGAATTTTTTTCGTGGCTATAAAAATCTGTTCTAAACGCGGAATGGACAAATATCAACTTCTGAATACGACATAACAGAAAATTTACGACATCTAATATTTTTGTTAAGACAACAATATTTTATAACTCTCCAGGTATAGTCTCAACAAATATATTTGTGTTCTAAGGAAAAGATTAAAATGAGATGTATACACTAGGAAAAATCGAAAAATTGAGAAATGACATAGGTATAAAATTGAATTAAATCGAGTGTACCTGAACGTGACTTCGAAATCACAATGGATTATGAAAGGTTAAAAATATGCGATGTATTCTATTGATCTTTCATTTTTGGAGCCACTGGACATTTAAAAAGAAGTAAATGTCGATCAAAAACCAATATGAGAAACTTCAATTTATTGGTCCAACGTCGCTTACTTCTCGAAACCGAACGAACCATGTGTCGGATGCTGACGTTATCGTCATCCATTTCGAGCGTACTTTAGCGCGGTATTTGCTCGAAGAGCGAGAAGTCGTACGTCCGTATAGATTGTCTTTGCACAATGAATTAATTAACCGTTTCCGCGTAAAGTGTCCGTTCGAATTAAAAATATTCAAGTTTTTCAATTACGTCGAAAGTGTATCAGCGGTAGCTGGGCGCAATCTCTAGCCGAGTTTTTAACATTCTTCGAAACTTCTTTCTTATTTGTGAAATACGAGGAAGAAGTAACGTGAGTTCAGCCCGATAAATGGAACAACTTGGAAAGTTTTTATTCGAATTGCCTCGCGCTTTCTATCGACAGCGTCACTTTTTTCCTCGGTGTGCGTACGTTCGAGACACTTTTTTCCCCTAACGCGGCTGTTAACAATCATAGTCACGTTCGAATTAAATTTCAAATATGTAGATTTATGCATAACGCGTAGGCACTCCGTCCATCCTTTATACAAGTTCCTACACAAACTGTATACAGAGTTGTCCTGGAATGACTAGACATCAGTAGTGGAATCATGCACGTTATCAAATTCTGTCGACTTCCTCACCTTGTCGAAGACCAAAGTTATTTTATCGATGTATCGTTAGGTAAAAATAGGTTATCAAGGAAAACCAATGATACGTTCGCGTGGTCGTACTCTTTGCAGTCTACGTCTCGTAGTACATTTTTTTTCCATCGTATAATCCTTGAAGGAACGAAGCAGTCCTGCATTATTCATTCGTGAGAGGTCAATATATTCCTCGCAAAAATATGATAAATGAATCGCTCCGTGCATCCGAAGTAAAATCTTAATCTTCGGGAACGTCCACGGTGTAATCCTTAGGAAAAATATACGTTCGCAGATAATTAAATGATTTCGTTAAATTAATTCAATGCGGGTCGCTCAATTAAACAAAGTATTCCTCTGTGAGTTTCTCTCAAGAAATTGGAATCCTCGTGGGAATAAAGGCACGTAGATATTCTAGGGCTATTATAATAATATATGCAACAACGCGATTGTAGTCGATAGAATTCCCATTACTATTAACCCACTACACTCGAGGGGTTCGCCGGCTTTCATGAAATTTATATGCGATGTAGTTCTTATCAAAATATTTCACGCGTATTTTGTTTTATCCGCAAATGCTCGTGTTTAAGAGGTGAAAACCGCCCCTAAAGTTGGGATTAAAGTTTATTTTGTTAAATATCTCGGAAAGTATCACAAATAGAACATCCGTACGAATTGTTGAAATTATTTTTTTTTATACCGGATTCAACATAACTTTTATTAATTTGTCCACCTAAATGTTAATAAATTTGTCTAAACATTTTTTTAATAAGAACTATGTGTCTTCGCGCAAAGTACAGGTGAAATCGAATTTAGATTTTCGCATTACGAAAAAAGTTATGACAAAGCGCTTGTGATCGATCGAAAATCCCGTTTGTATAGGAAACTTGGTATTATTTTGACAGGATCAAAAAATGGTTGTATTATAAGATTCGTTCTCGAGGGAATAAGCGCAATGGAAGACCTGCGACAAATTATTACAGCTGTGTAAAACAAAAATCTAGAGCTTAATATTGAACAAATATCCTCTTCTTTAAATACAACGTTTTAAGATCTGTCGTTTCTTTGATTTTTCTCAATTTTCCGAATTCGGTCCATTAGACTATCAAGAGTACTGTTCGATGATATAATTACTCCTGATAATTGATCCATATACGATAATTCTTGAAGATAAGCAAGCCGTCGTAGAGTTTTTAATGTATTTTATATCTTGTCGTTGGATTCCTTGGAAAAGGATCGAAAAAATATCTTAGAAATTGCTAAATTAATCTTCTCTTTGCGAATGCATCGTAATCCTTCGTTGTTTACGCCACTGTTTGGTGGCTAAGGCTAGTGGTTAACGGGCATACCTACCTCGGTCAAGTATGAACCTAATGAAGAAGTAAAGCAACTACGAACAGATGACCAACACACAGCTTAAAGCTTATCTGTTTTCAGCTCCATATGTTGTATTCCCACACCAGTACAATGGCGCCTGATCGTCGTTGATACAAGAGATACTAAACAAATACAATTTCGCTTTTACAGATATATAATGCAAACACTCGATAAGGAAATATTAAGGTATTTTTCCTCCGATAGATTGTCAAAATGTCGAATCGTAATCGCGCGAGGGAAAAATGATATTAATTCCCCCTTTGCTATTTTGTCATTGGAAAGAATCTAATGAATAAATATCTTGTTTTTTTTCTTCTAGAAATCTCTATTTTTTTAAAATCTAATCCGACGTCTCTTTCTCTCGATCCACGCGACAACCTTTAATCTGGGATAGACTACGTAAAGCAATTTAACTACTCGAACATCACGCCAGAGCCTCAGAAAATAAGAAAGCCAACGGTGCTTAAAATTTGGCAGAGACGAAAGAAGTGAATACGGCGATTATGACAGACGTAAAAAGGAGATTCTTCGTCGAATGTCAGAGGTTCTCTGAACGCTTCTTTGCTCCAGGCAATCAAATAGGTCTAATCGAAGAGCCAAAAATTGTCTCAATTGTTTAATTCCTGAATTGAAAATCTCACGTACTTGTATCAACATAACATTTTCTAATACATTCTATGTCAAAGGAATGCAAACAATTAGATAAAACAAGAAAAACTAATAATATGATAAATTAATTGCTTGAATCATTACATTATTTAATAATTATTAATAACGAAGACCAATATATATTTGTAAAGTAAAATAAACTTTATTATCAGTGTAGACAGCTTTGAGACTTATAAAAAAAAGTAAATAATACAACGATGCGATGACTTTTATTAATAAAATTTCAGTTCAGTTCAGTTTTCAGTAAAACACAAGTTCATTTACAACTAAAAAATATTTACTTTCTTTAACACTTATTAATTATTATTGCATAATATAATTGTTGGAACAAAAGGTATTCACTCCTTGTTATGAGTGTGTGGCGTGTATGTGAGAGCGCCTGTATGTGTGCGTCAACGGACGGAGCGACGCGTGTTCCTCTGTTTCGTCGGCAGTTCGTCGTAAGAATGCGGTCGTCGAAGACACATCATAAACACTGAGTCGCTAAGCGAGATAAACTACGAATTTAAAAAAGCCTTGTACCAATAATAATATTTAACAAGTCCGCAGCTTTGAAAACATTTTACAACTTTATTAATGTTTGCTAATAATTAAAGGCAAACCCTTTAAGTAAATGTCTCAATGTATGAATTAGTAGACTGCTATACTTGCAAATAAAATGGCTTATATATGGAATATAATATTCACGCCACATATCTTGTAGAATCACGTAAAACTAAATATGTAAACGTGTACGATTTTTAAAGGAAATCTTTATTCATGTACGAAGTTCGATTGGATATTTTTTCTGTTCGAATTAAAATATAGATGAATGAAACGCCTAACCGTTCGCTTGCAAACGGAAATTTCCACCAACGTTTCTAGCGTTTCGAAAGTTCGATATGCATGCACGCATTCTAGGTTAAATAATTCATAAATAAATACTTTCTATGATATATCGATATCCTTTTTATAAGACTGACGTTAACTTCATTCGGTCAACGATATTAAAAATTATATCGATAATTAATTATAATACTAGTTGCCAATCGCATTCTTTGAACTACAAATAAAATAATAGAGTTTCAAATTAAAGTAAAGAGTTAGGTTTCGAGATTGATGTAGACGAAAAATCCAATAATTTTCTTTCTTCATTTCTAAATCAAATATTTGTGTGCCAAATATAGAATAAAATATTGTAGAGTCAAAAGCCTGAAATAACTGAAAAGAAGAACTGCAAATATTATCGATCTATTGGATATGGTACACGTTTATCATCGGCGTTAAGCAATGGAACAGAACATCGATTGCTTTTATCATTTCACTGTACACACGAATTCATTGTGCTTTCAAGAAAAATATCAGAGACGATCTGATTTCCTACTTAGAGAAAAGTAATGAAAAAGTTACATCGGAGTCAGTTTTTCTTGACTGCTTGACTTGCTTGAATGCGAAAAAGCGAAATTTTGTTTAGCCGATAGGAGAAATAGGAAGAATTCAAGAGAAAAAATGAAGTTTCGTGAAGGACAAAATGCTCGAATACACTGTTCTCATAATTTCATCTATTTTCGTATTATTGAATCGCGATTTACATTTCCATTTAATTACGAGCACCTTACGATTCTGACATTAATTGCGGTTACGGAGTCACGCGCTTTTCTTCCCAAATTACAAGCAACGAACCTGGGACTGGAACTTTCCTCTTCCCAGAGTTTAATTTTGTACCAATAATTAATTACCGACGGAGCCTTTCCCTCATCGTAAGCAATAAGAAATCACATGGTGTTTAAAGTGAATCGAGTCTGGCGCTATCCGATGTCCGGGGAGAAATACCGTCGGATAAACTGGAACAAATGTTTGCCAAAACGTACTAATTTCGTCTCCCCTGTGGCGAAGAAATTGCATTTTCCAGCAGGGTAATCTCTATCTCCCTCGTCGTTATTGAAACGCAACCTTGAGACAAAACGCACTTATCGCAGTGGGTGAGGAATTGCTTTAATGATGGAATACCCACGTACGTGTAGGTACGAATCCTTGTGTCGTGGTGCTCATCGAAACAACTCCCTTCTCTGCTGAAATTCGTCCGGACGATCGAAAGCAAAGAAACGAAACAAACCTTTTTTACTTCGACGGAGTATCGTTTCATAAATCTTACCTCTAGTCGAAGCGACTCTTTTGGGTTGGCTAGAAAGTAATTTTGATTTTCTCAAACAGATGTTACGTTTTTTTCTTGAATGACTTTCGTCAGTGTTACGATTACGAATCGCAAAGTCGCCAGAAGGAGTTGCAAAAGATTATTGAACGAAGTGAAAAATACAGAATCGATTAAAGTTCGTTCTTTGTATTAAAAATTGAGTTTTTCTTGTCGTACTTTAAAATCAACATTACTTTGTTGCCGAACCAATACACCTATTAAATTGGATGTATGCAAAAGTTTTAGTTAGTTAGATTACGAATCTTGAGATACAATTTTCTTCTATTTTCTATAATTTTGTCCTACTATTCGAATAATTTTCCGATTCCTTTCCTGAAACTTTTTTATATTTACGAAATCTCTTTCACCGAATAAACTCTGCGAAAAATCGTTTAATGAAAACGCATTGTATCTCACGTAAGAAAGATCGAACGAATTTGGACCAGCAGATTCGCCATCGTATTGCACGCGTGCTCGATGAAGAGCGAAATTTAAAATCCCCTTGAAAATTTTAAAGCAAGAACGAAGCTCTGCGAACGTACATACCGTGGGTTTTCGTATATACTTCGGCGAAAGAGATGAAATCTGAAAATTTGCCGATGATAGGATCGATCTTACGAGTCCAACTAGATTCTATAGGAATATCGCTGTTTGAATTGCCATGAAATAGTGCCGCCACGGAAAAGTCGATGCGTACGTACGTATATTCGTAGCTCGTACAAACTTTGAGAACGGAGACTTTTCGGATACACAGTCGAGGCATTTCCCAAGAGTCTTCGCGGTGTTACGGCGAAACGATTAAACTTCTAACAGTCTTCCTAAGTAATTCTGTAAAGGTATACCGTTTCACGGTAAAGGCCATCGATATTTCTCAACAAGAAAAACTATTCTCGCTCTCCGATGGCCTTACCTCCTAACCGTGGAAACCCAATCATAGCTTTTACCAATTTTCGACGCTTGAAGACGAATAAACTCGAATTAACGCGAATTTAATCGACCGATTTCTTGTCGCTTCTCTTTTTTAGCCCCGTGTCATCATCCTGCCTCCTAAGTAGATTAGCTTGTTGCTCTCTTTCAGTTTACTCGATCTGTCCTTCCTGGAAGGACAGGATAAATGGACCTTCTGAAGCGAGTTCGAAGTTACACGCGTCGTTCGAACGGCCTCGAAATTGATGCGATCGATGGTATTGATTTGCGTTAAGGGAATTGTACTAACGATGGTTTTGCGCACGCAATCGTGTGCTATCACTTCTTTGCGCAATTAAGGGAAAGTTTGCGTGAGTAAAGTGCTCGTGTTCCGATAGAAGACGCGAATTGTACCTCACAGGTTTAACGTACACATTTTTCTTTTATATTGTCCTAAAGAAAATTATAAATCGATAGTGATAACGTCGGTTTCTGTCTCGCTTGTCAATCGAACGAAGAATAAAGCGTACGCATTGTATTGTATACTGAGGGGATCGATGAGTAATGTCGTATTTTGTCGTTGAATTAAAACGGATAATTTTACTATATATTTTTATTTCGAGTCAACGACGTAATTATCCTCGTTATCAATGATCTTTTAATTAACATATTCCACCTCTTTGACGTACACGATCAAGCGATTAATATTAAGCGAATATCGATACGTGCAAATACGACGTTACTTTCCGATCCCACTAATATTTATTATTATTATCATTGCGACACAGTTTCGTGAAAAGCTGTTCCTTCATGGAGAGTATCTTCCTTATGAATCGAGTTGTAGTATCAGTTAAGTGCTAAAAGTTACGCCAAAGTAATTCCAATATATCTTAAATAGCAAACATAAATTGGATCTAGGCTATTTAAATATTTTTGTTATTCGTATTTCTTGTTCGTTCAAGTACTTACCTGTGACTCGAAGAGAGAGAGCAAAGCACTATCCTAATTCTTCATCGAGATTAGGGCAGTGCTGGTGGGTTGACCCAACCGAGAAGATCATGCAGTTTTACATATTTTGCGGGAAGAAAATTATCTGGAAAAAAGTAATTTCCGTTCGTTAGTGATTGCACTGAATGGACGCAATGAATGACGTTAACGTGAGATTAAATGTAATATTTAGGAAAGAAATAAAATAATTTTATGTACGATGCGTGTGTTACACTTTCTTTGAAGAAAAAAAAGCTTGTACATAGCGAGGAGGAAATGAATTTGAATAAAAGCATAAGTTGCTCGAACATAAAGAAGATATTTTCATTCTAATATCAAGCTCAATATTATCGTATTAACATACAATTAATAAATATTTATATAGGATATTAACGAGTGTCGTTATAATTAATTGATATTTAAAGTTACGTGCATACAATAATTAGACGATACGAATATCGTTGATTAACCCTTTGAAGCATGGCAGAGCTAAAAATGTCCTGCCATTTTGATACCTAAATATGCATAGTGGGATGTTTTTTATACCACCTCGAAAAATTAAATTTACCCGAAGCACGGAGGATTTTATCGAAGCCCACCTACTTCAACGGTTCACTGCGTTCATCGATAGATTCCGCATTTTGTTAAATGTTTTTTTAATTTTTATTATCAATTTTATGTAATTTTATTTCTCTATTAATTAAAATGAATCTAATCTCTTAACTTGTATGAAAATAACATTGTGCAATGTGGCTTTTTTTATTGTCTAAAATTCCGTGTCTCGAAAAGTTGAATAAAATTCGACAAATTTTCTTTAAAGCGTATAATGTAATAGGTATCACATTCGACATGATGCAATTCGGCGAGAATTTGTGTTTGTTTATGTTTAGTGATTGTTGCAAAAATATATGAGGTATAAAAACATATGTTTTTATCGCGAGTGAAGTCGACTATTATTCGTCCTCTTATTTCTTTCTCTTTCCGTTTTATGTGTTAGTACACATTTGTTACATCATTCAACACACTCTCACCTTTAATTTCGCTCCTTCTACGCTTATACGTCCGTATTCCTTTGACCAACGCTTGAATGCTTGTCTGCCCTTCTCAAATAGCAAGCTATCCTTCATCTATGTTCAACGTCTATTTATTTCTTCTATCGTATCGCTTCTCGTCGAAGAATTCCATTTCTTTTCACATTTCGAGATAGGTCATTACATATATTTCATCGCATCGTCGCGTATCTTCTGTTCAATTGTTACATATTTTACACACTCCATTGTTTCGTACTTGTTTCACACTACTTAAAAATGACGAAAAACTTTCTAACGAACGTTTACATTTAACAAGCCTCGATCGCATATATTATATTTTAACAAAGAAAACCATTCACTCGTGGTAAGATCAAATTGTATCAATTTTTTAAATCGATCGCGACGATTATTTTAAGTAATATTATTAAATATTTATTAATAATAATTGTGAGGATAATCTTGTGTCATAGTCTCCCAAAAATGCAATATCGAACGACGCTCGAATAAAATAGCTCCATAAGCCGTTGGATCTTGCAGAAAATCGCGTCATACGCCCCACATGTGCCGTACGTGAACTGTGACTATAACTCGACAGTTCCTCATGAATTTTTTGACATAAATCTTTTCATATTTTAGAGCTCTTGCTAGCTTACGAATACGCGTGCAAAAAGTAAATATGTTTATACATAAATACATGTGATATCCGTAAATATATGCATCTAAGCAAAACAATCGGAGAGTGTATTAGAATATCGTGAGGATGTGTTGTGCATCACGTGTACTTCTCGTTTCATAGACACGAGTATGATCGATACATGCGTATCTACATACTCGATCAACTCGAGCGATCACACATCTAAATCAATTCTTTATCATATATTTATAACATCGATACCAGAATCCCATTATGACGTCAATCAGAATTTAAAACGTTTCGTCCTAAATTTTATTTCGTCACAAAATCGTCGAAAATATTCTTAAGTGGTAATTATTATAACAAAACACATATATAACCAAACACCTCGTTAAACATTTTGTCTAAATATTTAAATACTTGAATGTTCCGCAGTTTTGTTCTATAAATTTCGCTTGGTCTGTTTATTTGTCCTCTTACATCAAATCCGATTTATTCGTGGTCCAGCGCTTGTTCGAAACTTCGGCCTCGACTCGCGTCTACTTTCGTTATTTCCTATTTCCGTCGCATCTCGTGTAAATCTTTGACCGACTCCGTTTTAAAATTCCTCTAGCATACCTTTAATAAGCATATCATTAGACAGTCGAAAGAAAAACAATAGTCCTATGGAATCCTATTTCGATTTATCCTCGGCTGTGGTGTAAATTTTTTTATCGTTTTTTTTATTGCGTACTGCGTCATTTTTTTGGAGAAATACCTATTCGATCTGGCTGTACTATTTTCGTACGGTATTCGCACTGTTTGTAATCGTTCTACCGAAAGCTTTCGCGTTCTCCTTTAGCTACGAATTTCTGCTCAACTCTACCAGAACGCTTCAACAAAGTTTCTTCCATCATCACGGAACGAACGTTGTTACTCTCATTAAATTAAAATTAGGCTCGATTACATAACAATAATACTTTTCCCTTGTTGTATTATTCTCATAAATACGTTTTATTATCCTGAACTAATTTCGAATTCTAAAATACAATTTTCAAGATACCGACGCAAGCTTTGCTTAACATGTCCGTAATTTAAGTAACATTGTTTACGTATTTAATAATAACTTCTCAACTGCTTTTGCTTACTTGTTAACCTGTTAACCGGGGAATTTTTTTTTCGTTTATTTATATATAAAGCGGGACGAAATTTTTCAAACGAGCAAGAGTTCGAATTTAATACTACCAACGTTTCGCGTGTACCTATTCTTACCGTGACTGGTCCAAAGGCTTGTCCATAAAGAGTTATATTTTTTACAACTGAATACGGCTAAGAGTTTATTTGCTGTCAAATTAAATAAAGAATGAAACGACTTTGAAAAATCGGCGACACAAATTTACTTTCTTTTTTTACTTACATTGTAAAAATAAAAAGAAAAAGAAGTCCCGTGTAGGTAGGTAAAAAAAGATGGGTTAAAAAATACCGCGCATGTTTCTGTGGCTTCGAAAAATTCCTACCGCCTAAATTCTCAATTTTCACGTCATTTTTCTCCCTTACTTGCCACTCCTCCTAATAGTCGCGCAACCCTCGGAAATAACGTGAAAATACATCGAGCCTATGGTTATTTATTTATCACGCGACGTTGGCCTCGTTTCTTTCTAACTTCTCCCTCGTCGAAATTGACAGAAATTTGAAAGGAAGAAGACAGTTCTCCGTCGCGAAGAAAATACTCGACAATTACTCGACAGTCGCGAAACGTGCTACGATTCGAACAGATAATTTAAATTGGTAACAACAATTTCCCAGCGGTTTGGCAATTTGACTTGCTAACTTCTGCGAGCAAAGTGCATTCCTAAATGTGTACCTTTTGGATGCAGATGTATTCGTAATTACACTTACGTACATTCGGCGCACGCGTACCCTGTGTCGTTTTCGCATTAACCGCCGTCTCTCAATTGCTACAATCGAGAACTCGCGTTCAGGTCGCTCGCCAAACTGCCGTTGAATTAAGAACCACGGTAGTCGAGCCACAGCGATCGACGATTCGATCGATCCGCAGTCATCGATCGAGGCCTTTCATCTCTCCAATTTATATCGAATTATCGAAGCATTCTGGAGACGAGAAGTCGCCTCCTTCCTTCGCGAAAACGTTGGGAATTCTCGAATAATGGAACCGCGTGGAAGCGATGCGCATACTTCGTAACGGGACGTTTCGTAAGAAAATAATTGCATCGGACAAAATTGGGACAACGACGGGAGAGATAGGAAGGAGCAACAAGAAAACTGTGAATAATGACAATGTCGACGATAATATCGTAACACAATCGTAATTTATGCCGATGGAAAACGTGCATCGAATAGCGCTTAATCGTTAAAATCTTTTCTTTTTTTATTAATTTTACTATACGTACATCGATCACAGATTGGGACCTCTTGCGTATCTTATTTTTTCTTGTTTTATTTCTATCACGCATGCAATGGTTATAGGTTGAAATCTTTTGTATGTCTCTTGTTCTTTTATTTATTTTCATTACACGTGCATTGGCCTCTAAACCATCTAAAAAATTGGATCTAAAAACGAAATTGAGCGCATTTATCATAATAGTAACTAGCAAATGTTGAAGTGAGACGTCATAACTCGTAACCATAAACGTCATTCTTCGCGTGACTTCCTTTCTAAAATAGGACTACGATCTTCCATCCATTCTCTTAACACTTATTCTGAAAAACGATAAGTACATCTTGAAACTTGTCATTAATTGTCAAATTGACTAAAAGAGTATAAAAAAATTTAAGGTTGGATATAAAAATATTGGAACTATATTGCACGGTGTTCGATCTTCGATGAACTGATATCGTAGCTATAGCTGAATAACAGGATGTGATATTCGTGACATTTCAACGAACAGGATATTTCAGTTTGACATATTGATAATGTAGCTGGGTCTTGAGTATCAGCACCGATAGTTTTAGATACGGAATAAAGGGCGATATCAGATGCATTGGATTGTCCATGTGCGCTTCCCATTCAGGACCCATGCGAACGATTGGGAGAAGGTCTTGTACTTGACAAAGGTACCTGAGATCATTCTCGTTATAGCTCTTGAACAGAACGGACTCTTTTTTACTAGTTTTAAATCAGACGTTAAATCTGTTATACAATGGTTATAGAATATACATTTTATATTATATAAAGTAAAGTCGTTCGTTTATTTAATTGAGAAAATCACCACATGCATACTAATCTTGCGAATCGTGCGAAATCCGTATAAGTTAGTCTTAAAAGTCCGATGCGTGCAAAATATATAGTAATAAGTCGAATCAAAAAATATCTAATATATGACGATTATTAACGAATAAATATTATTCAATTTAATAAAAATAATAGGGATAAAAAATAAGAGAACGAAAAAATGTTCGTACAGAAGGTCCATCGTAGTATTCAAAAGTAAACTGTAAGACGCCTTGAGAACGAATAGCACGCGACGTTTATCTAAACGTATGCAACGAAGTTCGATGCAATTAATATTCAGGTACACCATTTTTTAGGTACTATCGTATTTTAAATCGAAAGTTAATCAATCATGTCGATAAGCGATTTCTTTCGTATTCGAACAAACAGCGATGAATAAATCATTTTTGATAACAGCACGCCTAAGAGTCGTACATTGCAAAATGTAATTTAAATCAAGAGGCGAGTTGAACTATGCGAACCAAGCGAAGCGAGAAGGTCGCGCACCCACAAAACGAACGGCTGATTACACTGAAATACGCTGTACGTGCTTGAAACTATGTCCAGCTGTACGAAACTTTCGAAAAAGCCGGCCCGAAAGACACGCGTCCTCTTTCCAATGAATGTTAATTAACGTCGCGAAGCGAACAATTTCGCACGGTTTTTGAAGCTATCGGATAGGCAAGAAAGTAGTTTCACTTTTCATGGACAACTGTTCTTATATTTTCCATCTTTCTTTTCTTTACTCTTCGATCAGTGTTGTGATTATTGACGTTGTGGGTAGTGACGAAGTTGTCAGAAATATGGCAAACGATCATCGACAAAATGAAAGATATATAATTAATTAAAGTTTGTTGTTTATATCCAAAAATTGAGTTTGCAAGCAGAAATTACTTACTAAAAAATCTGTACAATTAGCAGACGAATTATCGAATATCCACAGAAAAAATATCACGTAGTCTTGTCCAATGTACTTAAAAAATTCCACGATAATCGTGCCTTACGTAAGAAACCATCGTCTAACACGTTAAACGCGATAGACTTTCCGTTCAGGCCCAGGACTCATCTTGACTAGCTGGTATAAATAGGTCTATCACATACATATATCGACAAAAATGATATCAATAAATGCAATCATATAAATACAATTTTGCATAATCTTAAAAAAAATTAAAATTTAATTTATAATAGAAATTTTACGAGCAAATGTTTAAGCCGATCATTTTGACCGATTGGTATATCTAGTGTTGAGATGAAACGACGAGAAGCTTTATATAATATATTTGCTTTTCGTGCTAAACGAAATTGTCGATAAGTCGAACAGAAGAGACGGATTTTTTTCGCTCTTCGCGGACGTAAAACGTTAGATCGTTGCGACAGACGCTTGTCCAACAAAAATGGCTTGTGCCGTGTTTCGTTTTTCTTAAGAACTCTCAAAAGCAGAACGTAGTAGACTGCCATCCGTGGATGTCGCTGCGCGCATAAAATTTACTTACACTGATATTCGTAAAGCGCCATTAAAACTTAACTCCACGAGAGAAGGAATTCCTTGGACGGTCGACGCGAGAGAATACGTAGAGCACGATCACGAGTCACTCGCTTATTAATGGAGCATCAACGAGCCGTGAAAGCACAAGGACGAAATCGTGGACTAAAAAAAGAAAGTCACTCCTTTGATTCGTGATTAGCCGTTAGCCAGCCAAAAGGAATGAGTGGATTCGAGTACTCGAGGAGTAAGGACCACTGAAAAATTCGTGATCGTGAGCCAATCAGAAGGAAACAAAAAACGGCGTATTGTCGATCGCGCGAAAAAGCACCGAACGAATCCTAAAACAACTTCGACTTCAAGTCAAGACGAATTCGTTCCCAAGAAAGTCGTTCGGTACGGAAACACGTACAGCACGATCGCAAGTCACTCGCTTATTAATGGAGTATAAATCAGCCGTCAAAACGCAAGCACGGACAATAACTGATGATCGGAACGCAAGATTTCAACATTGTAAGATTCCGTGCGATGATCTACGATTCGTATGTCCTTCTTCGAAGCTGACGCAGCCAACGTGATATTGACAAATTAACGGACCTCGAGCAGTCAATTTGAGTATACAACAGGTAAGGAGTACCGGAAAATTCGTAGAGATGTAGACAAGCGGAAGGAAATGAAAAGTGACGTACCGTCGATCGCGGAAAAAGCACAAAACGAGTCCTAGAGCAACTTTAGAACAAATTCTTTCCCAAGAAAGTCGTTCGACGTATGCTTCTCGAACTCCAGAGCCGAATTGAATCGAACATAGAAGTTGAATCCAGCCTAGGTGTCCTAAACTTAAAGTGTCCCCGTCTTTGGTTACTCACTTTTTTCCTGCATTCCATAAAATAAGCTCTTAACACGTTCGCGAACGTAAATGCTATAGTATCCAAATTTTATTACGGGGTAATCCCCGTTGTCTGCTACATTAAACCTTTTTTTGTCCAAGCATTTCCGTTACCACTTCAGTGCTTCGATGCAGTACGTACTTCAGTGCAATACTAGACATTAAAGCCAAAATATCAGTGTTAAGGCGTTCAGTAACAGTATCGGACTGAGCAATCGATAACTTAATTTAAAACTCATATCACTGGAACTTTACGTACCGATTGCAAAAGAAATCCAACAATCGTAACGGAAAAACAATTGAAGAAAAGAGAACATATACGAAGAAAACAGGGCAACGTGTATGTTAATAAGTGGAAAGACATACGGGACGTGCTTTGTATTACAACGGAAAATCATCCCAAAACAATTGATGTACGGAATAGATATGGTTTTTTAAAAAAAAAAGCTGATAGAGTTTACTAATTATAATGCAAATATATCTGGCATAGACGAATGTGATTAAAAGATACTATATTATTCCTCACCTAAAAATCTATCCATTGGTACAAAAAGATACTGTTCTATCTACCAGATATTTCTGTATGGAATTCTTATTACATTTATAAGAAAATTAATGATGCAAATATTAGTTTTCTCGATTTTAGAAACAAGCTAATAAATACGTTCTACCACAGAATTCAAATGGATGTGATTTCGTCTTTGATAATGGCAACTCACAAAGGCATGTTAGCTACACTCCGACGACAACAGATCATCAAGATACAGACTATCGGGAAAAAAATCCAGCGCCTCCAGATTATAAATGAAAAATATATTTCCTAAAATGCAAATACTATTTCAGACAGCAAAAAATAAAATTCACATCATACCGATGTCAGGACTGTACAAATAAGCCTCCATTGTGTCCAGGACAGTGCTTCCAACAATGACATTTACCTCCTGCAGATTCCAATAACTTCAATAGTTCGGACACGAAGTCTTAAAAACATTCAGTCCAATAATGATGAACCGATATGTTTAGTTTTATACATATATTTTATATTTTTTATGAACTTATGGATTTAATTTTTTTTTATATGTTGACGAATAAAGATCTACTGTTGAATAACAAATTTATGTAGTGAAACTGTAAATAAATCTCTTTTTCTCATGTATTATATGAATGAATGCTATAACAGTCGCAACATTCTGGTTGAAATATTTGATCTGTATCGCCATGAACGCTGTAGTATTCATTGTAGATAACAATTAAAACGTGCTATTCTGACTACTCTTACAAAATGTGTCCAATCAGATTTTCGATATCACAATTTAGAAAAAAATGGTCCATCTATTTTTGTAGCTTCCTGAAACTTTTACTATCCGCGAACGTGTTAAGCGATGGAGACACGATCAATCAGTTTATTCACAACAAACTCGTCTACTTTCGTGCGTTCTGTGAGAATCATCGACAATCAATATCGGTTTCCATTTAAGAAAAAACGTCGCACCGTGACGTTAGAACGACAAGGAGCGCGATTGTTTTTCTACTTGCCCCCAACCTTCTTAAGGAGCGTGACCACCCTCTTACTTGCTTCCTCCTCTCCTCATGGAGCGTGCAAAGGTGAATTATATATCGAACTTTTAATTTTCCTCCTCCTCCCTAATAAAATAGCATTCACGAGCGATTTCTGCGTCTCCTCGACCTTCTAACGACTTCCACCGCTCGTGCCAGGCTCCGAACGAGTCCCTTCTCCTCGAGGAACGCGCGTACAGCCCTTAAAACGTGATCGTTCATTCGCTAAGGGCGTATACCCTTCGAAAGAGAAAATCAAAGTCGATAATCTGCGACCGATACGCTCAAGCTCTTCCGAGGGTGAAGAAAATTTGAGGATAGGGAAGAGACGATCGATAATTTTCACACGATCTGCTCGAACGATTTTCATTCAAAGAACGTCATGATCGAGTGACGCAAATTCGACGAACTACTACTTTACAAAATTTTGTCAAATTATATCGTGTAATAAAAATAAAAATAGATCAAATTATATCGTAAAATTATGCGATAAGGCGACCATCGTCGATCGAGAACTGTTGGATAACCATTTTTATTTTTATAATGTTTTTATTTCTATTTCTATTATATTTACGTTAAATAATTGAACGATGTCACGAAACGAAAAATGCACGACTATCGAACGCTTTTATCGAAGCACGATTTATCGAACGAATTAAACAGCATGTTTCACAGTATTAAATTCTACCGAGGCACTCGAGACTCGTGTGGCAGACAACGCGTGAAACCCAGCGCCGCGTAGACGCACAATTTTCGAGCGATTTTGTCAGACGAGGAAAGGAAGCATTTTTCTTCGACAGGCATAAATAATCGGTAGGCGAAGGACGAATTTTCCAGGAGCTCGATGGACGTTAAATCGTGCAGTGTATCATGGAGGTAAAATTGCATTACGATCGAGAATGCTTGGCAGATTTCCACGATTAGTTCGATCGACTCGAACGATGACTATACGGCCTCCGCCTTAGCCTTCACCTACGACTATCAAAGGAAAAGGAAAGGACATCGGTGAATTTTCGGTAGTCGCACGTTTCGAGAGTCAAGCGAGCTCGATCCTTCGATTTCTCTTTCGAGTTACTTTCTACTTTCCAACGCGAACGCGACGATTGCGATTGAGAAGCGAATGTGCGAACGATATGAGGGACGTTTCGATAAATCGACGATGGATTCACCCGGTGCAAAGTTAAAAGAAGGTAAGTTGAAAATTATAGTGGGGCTAGAAACGCGTAAACTTTGGGAATTAAATGGGTGTTAATCGTTCTATCGCAATTGAAAAGAGCTCTTTGCTTTCTTCCATTCGATACGACTGTGTGCTCTTGGTACAGCGTTAATCTCCTCGTCGAGGAAGACGATCTACAGAGAAGTACGACCTTTAAAATTACTTGGAATAATCGGCCCTTGGGTAAGCGAGGCGACGATGTCTCTCTTCCAGGCAAATGGCCTTCTTAGGGCGGCGAAACTATCGTTATTACCTCGAGGTATTCGCCTTAGTCTCGTCTTCAAATATTTGTACCATTCGATGGATGAGTTCGATTCGATGGACGAATTCATGTCAATAGATAAATTCGATTCAATGGAAGAGTTCAACTTGATGGATGAATTCGTCTCAATAGATAAATTTGACTCGATG
>JAITYT010000140.1:249496-265213 GCA_025433975.1 Liostenogaster flavolineata
AGAGAAAATTATCGCGGACGAAAGGTGAGAATTACATAAAGCTTCCCATTTAACCTGATTTAGCCTCCATCTCGCAATTGTCGAAAATCTCCTTTCAACTGATCTACTAAAATTTGTATAAATTGTAAATGTTTACGTGACTTTTTGTTCTTCTGTTTCTTTACTAGTTTATGGAGACTACAGGAATTAATTAGACGGATTACCATTCCCAAAATTTTTTCTTTTCTCGAGTTGCCGTCTAAAACGCTATGACGCCTAAGAGGCGCCTCTCGAGTTGCTGCATCGAATCGAGTGGCGAGCGAGAGTCGCTACTCGAGCGCAAAGGATTAAAATATTGGGTAGCCAAAAAAGTATCGAGTATTTTAACCCAAAATCTAACGGGATAAGGGTCTAGGCATCGAACGACGAAGGCAAAATTATCGAAAGAAAAATTATGACGGACAAAAAAAAAGGAAAAAAAATGCGAAGACGAATCACGGCCGATCTTTGAGTCCTTTTATTCGTGATAACAGCCTTTTCCTCACAAGATTTTGACTTTGAAGGTATATCGATAAACTCGATATATGTTTGACTAGCCAATATCTTCGAAACACGAATACCATATTCTCGAAGGGCCACGTTACGTCCGACAGCAGCAAACGTCCATGTCGAAGACGATGAAACGATTCGAGTCGAGTCGAGTCGAGTCGAAGCCTTTCCTCGCGATCGTTCGCCATCGATCCTCGAATTTTCGCGTCGCGTGTCTCCTCTCGACCATTGCGTGCGCATAAACGGCTAGTTCTCGTTTTTCGTGACTCGCTTTAACGATCGATTCGAAATCGAACGATTGAAAGTGTCGGAAGCGCGCAAATCTTTGACGTTGCAGCGCGATCTCTATTCACCAATTTTACTTTTTTCATTTACACGTTGATTGCCAAGACGGTCACGTATGGCCGCGGATTGTTTTGTCTACGACGGTGGCCATCAGTGACCGGAGTGCTTCAAATGTTCAATAATTGTAAAAATTGAACAAATATCGTCAGCCAACGAATTTTGAATATCGTAGCTAATTAGATAATGACAATCAGCACTAAGCGCTCTATGGATAACCATGTGATCTTGCATGACCATATTTAATATTATTTTATCGTTACAAGCTTAGAATAATGATAATACTTTCGTGGCACCCTGAGCAAAGCATGTGAATTCCGAACGTTTGATCGATCGTCAGTCGTTCATTCGGTAAAGTAAAACAATAAAAACGATAAGACACGAGACACTCGTAATATCGCTATCAGCTCGCGTAACGATCGCGTGACTTTTATGGATCGTCGTAAGTCGGTCGAGTTCGGTCGGTAAAACAGAGCGCCATATTTCGTTCGTGAAGAAATCACTGTCGGCGAACACCGAACTACAGTAAAACTTGTTTTTGTGCGGTCTTTTTTATGCGATATATGAATTCAACGATTTTGGCATTATCACACCGTTGTAATGTTTTCAATCAGTGTATTTTTATTCATTTTTGTTGAAGCAGACGAGTTTTGACGAAAAGAGAGGGGGGTTCCTTTTCTCCTCTGGTGTCGGAGACTCCTACTATCCTTTTATTCGTCGTGGATCCACATGCCGGAAATCGAACCTCGGGCCCTCCACCGATTTGTAGTCAGGGGTGCTATCCCCCAGTCTACCACAGACTGGGTCCTAGATACTGCGGTTACGTGCATATAGCATCATGGGTGTGCTCCCACACACACGCTCGCAGTGCTCGCTCATGAGCCGGAGTGCTCGTCCCAACAATTTTCATATTCATAGTTCATTTGTTATGAACTATCTCCCGACAATGCATATTCAATCATTTTCGTTCGACGCGCAAACAGCATACGTATTCCGAGTTTTATCCACGACTCGCGTGATTAAGGATTCATTTTATAATGAGATTAAACGTAAATTAATTACTTTTTTCTATTTGGATATAGTTTTTATGATTTTTATTTTATTTTCAGACATAGTAGTCCCTTAAAATGAATAATTGTAGCCAAGAAAAAGAATTAACAGAAAGACAGTTGCATTAGAAACTTATCATCGACTTTACGGTAACAAAAAATAAATCATTTGTAATATCTTCAAGCGACGAAAAAGATTTAAACCAGTTTATCACAAGAAGATGCGCGTTTTGGACTACAACGAGTAGCAGTGAATTATGTGCGTTTTGAAAATTTCTCCATGTGTACAATGAGAAATTAAATCTTTTTAAAATTTTTCCATGTGTAATTCAATTATTTATTTTTTTTGGAAGCATTTTATGCGATTCCTCCGATAAAAAAAAATTCTAATAGGTTGTAGAAAATTATTTGTTATAAGCATTGATCGAAAGAAAAAAAATGGAAGAATCGTGCAGAACTTAATAAACTTTCACTTGGATTGCATCAATATCCATTTAAACTCCATTTGCTTTTTGATGTAGATCATCGCGCATTTATAGTCGAAATAAAAGTTTAAAAATTATCTCGTTATTTAATGTTTTAATTAATTACAAAATCGACAAAAGGAATCATTTAAAAATGTATTTATAAAATAAATTTCAGTTATACCATATTTCAAAATAGGTCGAATACCAATAATATACAATTATCATCTTTAATGAAACAGAAAACCCACACGGATTAACGAGAGATGAAATAAAAAATTGGCTTTTACAAATTGAAATAGCGAAATTAATCGTAAATATAGATCACGATAAAACATATTTCTACACTTTCAAGGCTTGTATAATGTGAGATTTTAAATAAAAATGGAATTAACAACGTTCCAACAATTTGTAATAACAATCTGCACCTTATAAGAATTGAATAACTACATTTTCTATGTATTTGTTTATTGTACTTTTCACGCTATAGTGGTGTTTTCGACCGTAAGTCGGTTTCCTTTCGTCCAATTTACTCGTAGTTAAGTAAATTCGTGTCGAGCGTTCATTTAAGTTGCGTTATATAATTCCGCGGATCGTAGTGCGTTATCCTACGACAAGGATCGGGAAATGAAGCTCTTTGGCCACTTAAATGCAGTTCTTCCACAAAATACCGCGTGCGATTGAAACTTCGTAACCCATGCGTAGAAGTCGGTTTTCGACCTGGAAGTCAAATATAGATAAAAAAAAAAAGGTAATTAACTGATTAAGGAGTTTACCATATTTGTCTTTCTATAAAAAAAAAAATTGATTCTCAAAGAAATTTCAATCATTGTACTATTGATATTTGGCTCTGTCGACTAAAAATTTGCCGATCGCTACTCTACAAAGTATACATAGAAAGAATGTAGGTCGTTCGTTACGAAATCGTACGTACACTCAACCCTTATCTTATCGCGTCCGTTAATCGGCTAAATTCAACGATTAGTGTGTGTGCAAACAATAATAAAATAACGCAGAATGTACTGATTTTCCATTTGGATCAATTTTTCCGTTTATAGAAAAATGCTATAACAATAAAGTAAATACAACAATAAGATTTAATTTGGTTTATTACATTCTTGGCGTCGACCTCGCGGATCATTAGCCGAACAATGATAAAACATGTAAGCAATGTAACGGTTTTCCTATTTTTCAGTCTTTGTTTTTCCTTTTATACGATCGATTTAATTGAACATCTTCATTCAAGACATTTATCCTGATTTAAAAAAAAAATAACCTATAATAATCTTCCAAAAAAGTACACAGTACAATCGCTGGAGGAATTTTATCTTGACTGTGAAAATATTTTTTCTTCGGCTAAATTGTGCATGGTGTAGCTTAAATAATTACAAGCAATTAAATTGTCTCATATCGACATCTATATAATAACGATCAATTACAATTTATTAATTACTTTATTTATTGTTACCTTTCATTTAATCTAATTAATGATCATAAATTATTTGTTTCCCTTACCTTAGGCCATTCCTTTTCACGGAAAGATTAATTGGCGTTATCTTCAATCCATTGCTTCCTCTTGTACGCGTGTGTTTGTACAGGCATGCGGATCTGAAATATATTATACACATGCAGGTAGAGACGCTTGGGAAAGGCCCAATAAAAAGTAGAAAGGTACGCGCACAGTCGAGTTTCTCGGATCTTAAAAATCACGTTTCAAGAATTTGCGTCAGTTGTTTTGACGTTCGGAAGAAGCAAGGTACACGCGTGTCTCTTCGCGCATTTTTCGCGTATCTTTCGCGTATCTTTCGCGTATCTTTCGCGTATCTTTCGCGTATCTTTCGCGTATTCTTCACGTTCTTTCGAAACTGGAAGCGTAACTAGAACAGTAAAATTAATTCAAGAAACGTAAGTATCTTATTGATAATCGAAATTAAACAAAATATAACCTTCAAAGTATCAACACTTCTGAAATACAGGTGAGTATAGAATAAACTTAAGAATAAATTAGAAAATTCTGTATTGTGTGAAACCGTGTTATAAAACCCAGAGCCAGTATAAAAAGGAAGGTTACGTTCCAAAAACCTATTAAAAACAAACATTTTTTTTAATTCCATATAAGCGACATAATTTTTATTAAGAATTTAAATGTATGTATAACATAAAACGAAAAAAAAAGTAAAAAATATTATTTTCATTTAACGTAATCTTTATAAATAAAATAAGTATTCTGAGACTGCAAGTCTCGCCGCTGATGGCGCGTAAACTGCGCATGACGTTTTCGGCTGTAGAGTTATAAATAAGTAAATTATAATTTATTTATATATTTTCATGTAAAAGTGCTATAGTTCATTATTCCTTCTCGTCATTATTTTGAGGTAATTCCGTTTTTAAATATATTAAATAAAAATCATGTTATTCAATGTGTAAAAGTACGATAACGTACAAAGGTTTTCGCAATTTGCGCATCATGTAAGAGCGAAACAGTGCTATACGAACATTCCCGCAATTTATCCTATCGTGTTAAAGCAAACCCGTGTTGTAGGAGGACTATCTATGTAGATTAATGTAAATCTGCTTTACATAACTGTCAAAGAAACTGTGCAGTGCGGTGTGGTGTGGTGTGTTGTTCTGGATGTCAGAAGTTTATTTCGAAGAATACGACGAAATCTCTTCAAATTTAATATTAATTAGATGCAGATTTAATCTAAAGATTAATAATCTATTAATTTTTAATAATTTAAAGACAAACTAAATACTGCGAGATATCACGTAATGTTTATATTACAAGGTTTTTCGTAACAAAACCTAAAAGTTCTTTATTTTCTTTGTTTCGTTACGCAATGATCGTCACCTGACAAATCTCATGTGACGACAATCAGTAATGTGTAATGACAATCGCAGGGGAAAACCCATGAGGCATGACAGAAAATAAAAATACCGAAGGCCAAAAGTGAATGAAAATATTTATATACGTGTTATTTTGACTGTAAAACAGTTCGAATCACCATGTCAATTTTATGACCGAATTGTTTAACCTGAAATAATTTTAAGAGCTGATAACTTTATTAAGAATTTATTTTTATTCAGAATTTTTTAAAGGACTTTTTTAATTGAAAGTCGATAATTTCATTATGAACTTTTTATTTTTATATAGAATTTTTTTAAAGAATTCTTTTAATTAAAAACTAATATAACTTGATAGGACTGTATATTAGTTCCATGGTAAATAATAGTCAATCTGCATATTTTACAAACTGCAATTCTACTATAGTGCAAACACCGAGATATGTCGTAATTCAACATTAATAGGCAAGGTAGTAGACAGGATTCAAATCTTGTTAATTATAGTAATTCGACGTAAATAAAAACAATTAAAATTATATTAATTTTATACAACTAATCTCACGTGACGCCATTTAGTTTCAGCAACATTACTATTACTAATATGAAATGGAACTGGAATTTACTCTGTCTACTGTTAACAACTTATGTACATATATCGATGCAGGTAAAACTATCTCTTCCTATTGATCCTATTGACTTCATAGGATACATTAATAAGATACATTGTGTGACATATCTGCTTGTTAAGATAATTATTTATTTTAAAAATATTTACATTACAGAAGTCTACACCTGATGCATTGAATTACACAGCGGCAGTTGTGGAATTTACACCAACTAACCAGAAAGATGCTTCGTCAACTTTGAATAAAAACTCAAATGCATATGTAGATTTCATAAAACAGGCAAAAGCTCAAGTAAGTATTTTTGTAATTATTAATACTATGTTAATAACATAGTATCATCATAATGACAAACTGTTGGTTGATAAACGCATAAATAACTTAACTAAGTTAAGAATCTCGAAACAAGAAAAATCTTATTATATTTATTTCTTTCTTTTAGAATCATTATCTTAATTTCTACAGTTATTTTTAAACTTCTTTTTTCAAAGATTTTCGAGAGTATCAAATAACATGACTCTAATTATAAATTCAATAAACAGAACAGTTTTTATTTCTTACAAAATCAGAAATTTAATAAAATATTCCATATTTTATCGTAATAATATCGTGTAATATCTTTCGATGTTATAAATTTATAATAAGGTATATAAATTCAAAGTTAGAAAAATCATCACTTTTATTTTTTAGGACGTGGATATAATTGTTTTTCCAGAATATGGATTGACGACAACCTCTGTGCCAGATGGAAAGGAAGTAGATTCATGGACAACATTAATTCCTGCTGCTTCAGAGAATTATGTACCATGCGATAAAAATACTACTGCTGTTAGTGAGGTAAATTCGTTAACGCTTTTATTTATATTAAAACACCGTTTTCTAATGACATTTAGTATTATACGTTGAAACACAATACCATTTAATGAAAATCATTAATCAACTAGAGTAAATTGAGTACAGGTGTCCCTCGAGTTACACGATTAATTGATTCCGTGTAACTTAAAACCATGTAAGTGGAAACTCAGATTTAATTCATCTATGTCTTCATTAGATACTGTATATTTTCACTTTTCAAGGGCAAAAAACAAAAGTATTCTGCAGAAAGCTTAATTATATTAATAAATATATAGTAAATACTTTTTATTTTGTCTTTTTTATGAAAATTGATAAAAAATCGTGTAACTCGAAAATCGTGCAACTCAAGTACCGTGTATCTCGAAGAATATCTGTATTTCTAAAACTATAGACTCTCAAATTTATTATTTGCATATTTATTATTCGTATTGCCTTCTTCGTTTCATACAATTTCTAATTAATTTATATCTTTAGATTCTCAATTTTTTCAAACAACATTTTTTTATTTATAATAAACAATTATTATCAATTACGAATTTTTAATATCGATGTATTATATGATAGATCTTTGGATTTATTAAAAGGGTAAAAATTTCAGAAAACTTGTAATTTTGTCGTATATATCATACATGTACAAAAAGAAACTTTTCTTAGATCAAAATCGAAATTCATTACTGTAATAATAATACGTTTGAATTTTTACGTGTGACTTGCTTTTATTTGATATATAACATACTAAATTATGTTTAGAAGAGGTAATATTGCAAAATCATGAACAAAAAATAAGCCCTTATAAATCCGAAATTGCATGATACAAACTAACGTTAGTAGCATTCGAAATTGTAAAACAAAATATACACCGAATCACGTAACATTAAATAAGTCGTATACATTATTATCCAGACATTGAAGAAATTATCATGTGCAGCAAAAGAGAACGAAATGTACGTTGTTGTTAACATTGCCGAAAAATATCTATGTAGTGGAAATGAATGTCCGAACGATGATGTATTATATTACAATACTAATGTTGTATTTGACCGTCAAGGAAAAATAATTGTCAGGTAAAGACATTAATACAAATACATTTATTTAATAATAATATATTATTCATTATTAATGTGAAATTATAACGATCAGATATAGGAAAACCAATCTCTTCCTGGAACCTGCATTCAATGTAACGACAACACCGGAAATAGCAACGTTTGATACCGATTTTGGTGTCAAATTTGGAACCTTTATTTGTTTTGATATTTTATTCAGAGAACCAGCTTTAAATTTAACTAGGCATAAAGGAATTACCGACATTGTTTATTCAACGGCATGGTTCTCCGAAGCACCATTTTTGACCGGTAGGTTAATCGTAAGAAAACTTGCAGTATGAAGTAGATATGAACAACTATAGAATCATTACCTTCCAGCTGTACAAACACAAGCAGGATGGGCGTATTCGGAAAATGTAAATCTTCTAGCATCAGGATATAATACGCCTGTTGCTGGTAATGGAGGAAGTGGAATATATTTAGGTATTGTATCATAAAGTGAATATCGTTTAAAACAACACGAGAACAATTACAAGTATAAAAGATAAAACAAATAATTTGTTTACGTAGAATACAACGTGATAAAAATACACCTTTAATGTATTGTCTAACAAAGGGGGTTTTAAACAAATAACAACTGAAATGAATACCACTCTTTTATATATTATTAAGATATTTTTGAATATTATTGAATTAATATATCTTTTTTTATAAAATCATCTTGATAAAAGATAAATAACGTTCGCCAAAAAATTAAGCAATATTTTTTTAATATATCGTATATATTTTCCAATATATTTGAAAAGAAAGATCATTTGTAACAGTTGCTTTTAAAAACTAAACGTAACATGATTACAATTGTTCTCGTGTGACTGTTTCGTTACTTTTTTTCACACAGATATAATAATATTGCAGGTCGTAAAGGAATAGGAAAAGCTATAATGCCCTTTAAAAACATCTCCACTCTGATTGTTTTTGAAGTTCCAAAGATGCAGAAATCAACTTCTCGATCTAACAACGAGAACTCGCATCACGAAGAGTCGCACGAAACAAAAAAGCATATAATAGTACACGATGAATTAAGAAAGAAACGTGAAGATACGAAAAACGAATTGAATTTGTTACATGATGATATTTCATTATTTCATACAATTCCTGTTACTAATTCAACCAAAGAAACTGTATGTCATAATAATTATTGTTGTGATTTCAATATTGAAATCACAAGCATTGATTCAAATGTAAAATATCGCATAGTTGCTTTTAATGGTATACGTTTGTACGGAGGAATTTATGATGCACATGTTCGTGCTTGTGGACTTATTCAATGTTCAAACGATTCTGTTAATTCGTGTGGTTTTGTGACAAATTCTGACACAACATTCTCTGTGATTGATATCTCTACGACAATACACGATTATAAAAATATGTTAATCATGCCATCTACGTTAAATACGACGATACATCCGCTAAAGAATTGGTCTTATGAAGATCATACTCATAATGATCATGTTCATATACATATGTCTTTAGATATACCAATGAAAAACATTGTAACATTTGGTATATATGTCAGAGATTTTGGAGAAAGCAATTCCAATACAATAGCAACCAATATTGTCAGAGATTTTGGAAAAAGCAATTCCAATACAATAGCAATCAATATTGCATTTATGTTCATTACTGTTTTAATTGCATTATTTTAATAAATTTGTATAATTTAAATAATTAGATAATATTAAAATATGAACGAAACAAGTTGCTGGTATATTTAAATATATTTTTGTATTTTCTTAATTTAAGCCCTTTTTCCTATAGATTAAAATAAGATAATTAGATTTAAGAATAAACAAATAAATGTGATACTTATTATTTGGAAAATATAAAATATGCGATACGTTACACATGTTTGTATTCTTTCTATCATCACTAACCTATTTATTTATCACATAGAATATTAAAAAATTAATTCCTTTGATTAGTAAAAATAAAATCGCTATCTTTCTTCCCTTTGTCAATTATCTCAAAATTATTTTTTAATTGTATTTATAATTACATCCTCGATTTATTTTGAATTATAGTTGAACCCATATCATACCAGCAGTCAATTAATATTAACAATTGAATAAAGAAGATATTTGAAGAATATGACAGATAAGAAATTGACAGAATTCCTATCATAAAGTTCGTATAAGCTTTGTAAGTAATTGATATAATAACGTACAAAAATATGGCAATGACGCTTAATTTAGTGTCAGCAATATATAAAGAGTATCTTCCAATAACTTCCAGATGTTGTAAGTACAGTAAATTAACAAAAAAATGAATACATTATTAATCTAAGATAATACAGTTTTCTTATTTCTAAATACTATAGATTTATCATTATTCTAGATTTCCTCACTTTGCATAGATATGCTTACACCGATATACCTAAGCCAGATTTTAAAGAATACAGGCGAAAATCGACACAAAATCCAAACCAACCAGCTTTTGTGAATGCAGATGAACGCAAAGCTGCAACATATTTTATGTCTTTTGGTAAGTTTTTTATTCTATATTGATAAATTAATTTAAACAATATCCATATTTCAAAATATGAACTAATGAAAAAACCTTTCTCAGTTACAGGAGTTGTAGGAATGTATGCAATAAAATCTCACATGCTGCATTATATCAAAAGTATGGCACCCTCCCGAGACGTACTAGCCATGGCACAAATTGAAGTAAAAATAAGTGATATACCAAAAGGGAAAGTCTCTATTGTCAAATGGAGAGGAAAACCAGTTTTCATCTATCACCGGTAATATATCATTAATAGATACTACGTACACATTTATGACAGCATATCACATTCCATGAACTATTAATTTTCATTTCAATTACTTATTATAAAATAAATTGAGATGTATATATTATCTTAATATAAAATTACATTCGATAGTGTTCGTAAAAAACACAATTTAGAGAATAATGTAGATATAATGAAATAGATAATATCATTAGATAAATAATAAATTAATATTATCCTAATCACATTTAACTTTACGAGTACAGTGCATAATATCTTTTAGACCTCAAGAAATTATTGAACAAGAGAGGACAATTAATTTAAACCATTTAAGAGACCCAGAAACAGATGATCAAAGAATTAAGAAACCAGAGTGGTTAATCGTTATTGGAATTTGCACACATTTGGGCTGTGTACCGATTCCAAATTCTGGTATGATACGTGGAGGATTCTACTGTCCATGTCATGGATCTCATTTTGATGGATCCGGTAGAATTCGAAAAGGACCAGCACCTACTAATTTAGACGTACCTGAATACAGTTTCGTTAATGATGACAATATTATCATTGGTTAATAAAAAAACTCGATTCATTTCATATCTCAGTGACTGTTTCAATAAATTCAGTATTTATTATTGATATAAAATACACGAAATAATTAAAACGCTAAATGTAAAATTTATATGAAATAAAAGAGACTTGAATTAAACTATCCTTTATCGGTGTCTTCATCACACTGCAAAGAGTAGAAAGTTCATATAAAATAAAAAAATTATAAAATGCTGCTATTCCTATATGTTACAGTTAATAGTATAATCATTATCAATGATTAATATATGTTTACTTATTTATTTATGCGTTTCAAATCCATTATTTTAGCAAATTTATATAGAGACACAATATATTCTTTGGTCCCGAAATGAAAACCATATATCGGGTAATCGGTTACGTATTAAATGCTACAGATAAGAAACACGAGTGAGATGCGTATTTTGATTTCTATAAATACCTTTTCAGAATTATCATAATTTTTTACCATTAGACTGGGGCTGCAATTCATATTTAAATTTGTACTTAGCCCATTGTACCTATGATTTTTTAAGTATAACTCAAACAATTGAAAAATGAATCACTAAAGAAACTAAAAGAAAAGCTGCAAGAGATAATATTGTTTTCCTTTATTATTAACATATTTAACAGATTTATCAAATTTTATCATACTATAGTTATGTCTTCTATCACCATTAGAACTTACTTTTTCAGAACTACACGAATATATGACGAGTACCTATAAACGTAGCGTTAGTCGTATAAACGAATTCCCAATTCCTGTACAAATTCATAGAAAATACCAATAGTAGATAAAAATATGTAAAAACGATAGGTTACCTTCCTTGTTTTAAGGTTATACTTCCATCCATTTTACTATTCTTACGATTAAGACAGTTCTCGAGCTTTTTCATCTCAATACTCTTTATGATTGATCTGAAACTAGAATACTAAAAATAGAAACTCTATTGTTGAAGAGCAATTTAAACAAACATTTTAACAATTTCACTTACTTCTCATGTAAAAGCGCGGACAATAGCTCATTCTACGTTCGTCCGTCACAAAGAAAAACAGTTTTCTTTCTCACTAGAGAGGGGGGAAACTATTCTCCCAATCATTGTACGAATTTTTCCTATTGGTCGAGGTCAAAAGTGAAGATCTGCGCAAGTCCCGTCGAGATCGAGCGCAAGAGAATAAAAATTCACAGCATCGATATGACTTCTCAATCTGAATATTTAATATCAACCACTTCATCGTTATTTATATGTATTTATAAATGTGGATACGAGCCTTACGCCATGTTAAGTTATAAAAATGCCTACGAGACTATCGAAGTTGTGAATTTAAGTAGATAGTATCATACGCGAAATGCGAAGTTCGAATTCCAGCTCACGTTTGATTTTTTTTTCGTAGGCTTTTCGAAAAATTTATAATCCTGCATATAGTCCTGTACGCATCAAATTGAATTATAAGTCACTTTCGTTTTTTAATCAGACATTTACTTCGCTTTCATAAAATAACAAAATTATATTAATTTATTATAGATCTACTATTATTTTGTATGACCTTCTCCCACTTTCCTGGCAACTTATCAATTTCTTCTTTGTAAAATTTGGTCAGTTTGGATTGGAAAAAAATTTTGATAGCCTGACTGACTAATTCTTTGGTATCGAAAGTTTTCCCATCGAAGAAGTTTTACAAGGAATGAAAGACACGGTAGTCCGTCGAAGCAAGGTTCGTGGAGTAAGGTGGGGTGGTAAAACGGACCTTTCAAACTCAAGAATTTTTTCTTGCTCCATATAGTTACGCATTGTCATATGAAAGAATGACGTTCCGCGATCATCTTTTTTATTCCACTTTCTGAGATAGTGAAATACCCATACTTTTAGCTGATTTTCCCTAATTTCTCCAAATGGCAGCAGACAGTTGATTGTGGGGAAGTCGCTTTAGGCGGCGCTCATTAGTGTAACCAAAATTAGTGTAATGTCGCGTCGATCAATAAATTAATCAATTCTTTAGCGAGCACGCGCGTCCGGCCATGACTCTTCAGTTACTTCGCTACATCGCTAGTAGCTTTCGCCAAGCATAGGCCATATGATTGCAAAAGCAAATGAACTATACCAAGCAATCCAGATCATCTGTTTACGTTTTTCCAAAAGTCCCGCCATTACCCGCCATAGACATAATTCTCGTTTCTGCATCAGTCCGATACTCGGTCGCATTTAGTAGCGCTAAACAAGACGTTCAATCGGTTACTCGAAACAATTATCTGTGAAAAACATCGTGAACCGCACCGCCAATCATCTCAACAGTCTGCAAAGCGAGCCTGTGAAGACCAAAAAAAGAAATGGAGTTGCACACAATGCTCTATCCGAAATTGTCGCACGATCCGCACTGTCACAAAACCGTTCACAATGATCACAAAGTATCGCGTAGTAGGCCCAGACGATTTACAGCGACGCGGTTTACCGACTGCGCGAATCTTGGCCAATCGCTGAAGCCCGCAAATATGGTATTTAAATGAGCGTGATTTATATAAGTACACGTAGTAGCGATCGACAAGATACACAATCGCGAAAGGTAATAATTGCCCGAAGTCAAGGACTCGACACACAAAAGAATTGGTGAAGTGAGTACTCACTTTATTTGGACACGTCCGTCCAAAAGGTTAGGAAACGAATAATCTACGATAAAAGCGGCGATGCAATGCCTTGGTGACTCAGGAATACGAATGCCTCTTCGTCGAAGCGGTGTGGCGACTGGATGGCACTGTTTATGTTGGTATTGTCGCGCGAAAATAGTTGTGGAAGAGCGTAAAGGAAAACTATACTATTGGTACTATGCGAAAGTGTTTTATCAATCTTAACGTATCTGTACTTGTCGTTATATTCAAACTAATCGGAGAAGTGACCAACAGGAAGTGACGAGCGCGGCTTCCGCTCACTAGTGTTATACTGCGCGCCTAGCGGTCGGTCTTACAACTAGTGTCGATGTGCGCGCCGCCTAGGGGCGACTGTGCTAGTACATACAAGTGCTAGAAAAGGCTGTAAGGTTTATTTCAGTCAAATTCTTCCGTGATGGCTAATGCAAGATGTCGCAAATAAAAAATTTAATCGAAGTGAATTATTTTTCATTGTAAACTCGATGACAGAAACGTTTTACTGTCAAAAATTAAGATATTTTAATTTATAATTTTAAGCAAATAAATATAAAAATACATACTACCATATACATAGACAAATTTATATATAAATTCGTTTTACTGTAATCACTTATGATAGTATAATATTTATATCTAGAATTTTTCAAATGAAATATGTCAGATGCCTTTGAGGAAATACAAGCGATTAAAATTAAAAGGAACAGTTTGCGAGAAAAATTACAGAAAAGAAAACGCGAAAGACATGAATTGTTTACTCTTACTTCTACAATACCATCCACCTTGATAAACGAATCATCTGTTCCTGGAGGTAATTCATATTTTTATTATTATTTTAATTCTATCAATACCATTTATTATGTATCAATCTACCAAATACTGTGTCTATCAATTATATGTATATATATACATTTGCTGGAAGAAACTGTATTTAAATTTTAATGCTTATATTTTGTTACTTATTTGTAGATTCAAGCATATCTTCCATACGGTCCGACTATAGCGAATATGAGAGAGACATACTTTGTATCTTGCATGAATCTCTGTCTGCTTTACCCATTACATCCGCAGAATTAATAGATCAACTTCGTAAGAATCTAAATGCCGATGTATCATCCACGGATATTCATAAAATTTTGGAAAAGTTTGCTGCTCAGGATGTTGTTAAGTTAGTGAGTTTCTGCATTATTAATGCTTCGTATACAATCTTATGTACATAGATGAAAATATAATTTGATGTAAATATTATATGCCAATGTATTGCAGTATCTTTTTTCAGAATTAAAGAAGTTACTGAGAACGGGGTCTTTGGGTATACCGTATTATCTGTGACAGAGTCACAGTCGTCGTGTCTATCCCAGTCCGATGACACGGAGAATCCTGAGAGTGCAGACACCTCAGCATCTGAACTAAACGATTATGTACCTTCAGAGAAGCAAATGAAGCTAGATAAAAAGAATACGGAAGATATAATGTCTCTAATTTCTATGCCTACAATCAGAGAAAAAGAAAGTAAGAAAGTAGGAGAGCAAATTCTGGATCTTCTGTCGAAACAAACATCCAAAGAGAAATCATTGGCCGAACGATTTCGTTCTCAAGGTGGTGCACAAGTAATGGAATTTTGTCCCCATGGAACACGCGTTGACTGCGCAAAATTAAACGGTGGATCGGCATTCGCAGAGAAATGTAAAAAGTTACATTTTAAGAAGATTATCCAAAGTCATACGGATGAATCTTTAGGCGACTGTAGCTTTCTTAATACGTGTTTTCACATGGACACATGCAAGTGAGTATAACATATTTTAGCCTCTTCAGGGATAGTAGCACACATGTGTACGGTTAGTTTTTTATAATTATAATTACTGTCATTAACAAAAAGAACAAAAGTTGATAATAAATTATTCGCTACAGAATCTCTCGACAAAAAGAATAACAATTTTATTGTGTGTTGTACTAATAATTTTTTT
>JAITYT010000140.1:265371-310811 GCA_025433975.1 Liostenogaster flavolineata
TTGAACAAATCGTCAATATATTATAAATATAATATCAGATATATAAAATATATTAAATTTCAATAATCTGTATAAATTTAAAAAAAGATTTGCTGTTCATGTTCTATTTTATACAAAATTAATAGAAGATAGACATATGTGTACAGTTATCATTTGAAGTTTTTTCTTGCTTTTCGAATTTCTGTAAATTTAAAATGAATAAATAGTAATCAAAAAAATATTGCGTCATTTTTTTTCACTATAACAAAATCATCCCTGAAGAAGTTAACATGCGTCTAATAAATAAATAAATAAAACTAATTATTTAATCGATCAAGCACACACACACATACATTTATTTTGCAGGTATGTACACTATGAAGTAGACGGCCCAACTGCGCAACCGAAAGAATCAAATGAATGCGATACTACTAGTAATGTTGCGGTGAATAAAACATTGAATCTTGATAATAAAAATGGTAGTAGTACGAGTTGTAACAGTAGCGTTGATAGTGAATTAACTCTCTATCCACCTCAATGGATACAATGCGATTTACGATACCTGGATATGACAGTACTTGGAAAATTCGCTGTTATTATGGCCGATCCACCATGGGATATTCACATGGAATTGCCATATGGAACTATGTCGGATGATGAAATGAGACAGTTGGGTATACCAGCTCTCCAAGATGAAGGGTTATTATTTTTATGGGTCACTGGTAGAGCCATGGAACTTGGTAGAGAATGCCTTCAACTGTGGGGTTACGAAAGAGTCGATGAAATTATTTGGGTAAAAACAAATCAATTACAAAGGATAATAAGAACAGGCAGAACTGGTCATTGGTTAAATCATGGTAAGGAACATTGTCTAGTGGGTATGAAAGGCAATCCACGTATTAACAGAGGATTGGACAGTGATGTTATTGTAGCAGAAGTTCGTGCAACTAGTCACAAACCTGACGAGATTTATGGAATTATCGAACGAATGAGTCCTGGTACAAGAAAAATAGAATTATTTGGTCGGCCGCACAATGTACAACCCAACTGGATTACTCTTGGTAACCAAGTAGACGGTGTTCATTTGATTGATCCTCAGCTTATAAAAGCTTTTAAAAAACGTTATCCCGATGGTAATTCAATGAAGCCTACCAAATCGTAGATATAATTGTTTTAAATTAACAATAAATATACTGTTTTTATCTATTGTAAGTATATTTAAAATAACATACATATAAATAATAATTCCTAGATTAATTTGAATAATTTTATACATGAATTAAATAAATATAAAATCATTGAATTAATTCCATATCGATTGTTCTTTTCATCTGTAAAATATTGTGTCTAATAAATTTTTTTTGTAATAAAATCTATTAAATTACAATATGAATTATCGATATATCTTATATAAATACTTAATTTTATTTGTCACTTATACAATGTAATATATATTACGTATTAAAATTAACAATCGCTGATAAAAATATTTTAATAGAGGTTCTTTTTTTGCATGTACTAATTAAATCTCGAGGTTCGAAAAATTTAGTACTACCATCGTTTCTGTCAACATTTTTTCAATTATAAAAAGTAGCGCACCATAAATTTTTACCTAACACATTGTTTCTATAAAACCATATAAAGTGTTTCCATATGAAAAATATTTATTTCGATAAGAATCGAAATAACGATTAAGCATTAAGTACTTTAATTTAGATTAGAAATACCAGTTTGAATTATAAAAAATATTATAAATATAAAAAAAGTAATAGTTTATGTTTCTATGTTAATGGAAAATCTATAATATTTAAATTCTTCAGATAAAATACATAAAAATAAGTGGTAAACTCTATAAAAATATATCTGCTTGAAACAGAGCAATTTTTACTGTATAGAATTATAAATACATAATCGCTTAAAAAATTATGTTTTTTTAGAGTAATAATGTAATTGTACAGAAATTTGTTTCACAGTTAGAATGATTAAAAATTAAATACTTCGCTATTTAACATAACTGAAACTATTTCGTGTTTGTTTGAGAAGATTTTTTTTTAAGGAAAAAGGGAAACTATTTTCACTCATACTGCTCGTCGAGTTTCTCGTCGATGAATTCGATGTGACCAGCACTGCATTTGGTTTATTCTCCTTTTCGCTATTATCTTCTAATTGCGTTAAGTTTATAACTTTATTAAACGAATCAATCCAATGTCTTTTTCCATGTTCGTCTACTGTTATCATAAAATAATCACCTATTTTAAACCCAAAATTAGTGTGATTTTTTTCGTCGGAACTGACGCATATCTTTTCTTTTGGTATTACAGGAAACGATAAGTTGTACTTTTTGCTTAAATGTCTTGTAGGTCGTGTTATAACAAAACATGAATCAAAAAGGAAACAGTAAAATTTCTGAAAAAATTATGATGCGTGGATCATTTATATATAAATATTTTTAAATATGCGGTATAAATCATAGTTGAAAGAGTTTTCGCCAATTTCGCGTTTGAATTTAGCGTAAAAATCGGAGGAAACTTTTTCAACTACCCTTATACTTACGAACATATATATTCATTGTAAAACAAAATTTATCCAAATATGTATTACGGTATAGTAAACATGTAATATAACAAAATATTGGAAAAGAAAAACTTACCATTCCTCTTGCATCTTTAAGTTGTCCTTCAGTAATTAAATCTGTAGCATTTTCAATACACTTTGAACAGTCGTATTCAACTTTTACAATGATTTTTGACTGAGCTAATTTACATTCGGCATCTCCCATTGTCTTGTCTAACCTTTTAAGCAGTTCTTTTAATTTATCTATTGCTTCTTTCAAAGATATTTGATCAATATGTTCGGTAGGAGTATATCTCAATATCTCTTTAAACAAGAGTGGATATTTAACAATTCTGGATCGCGGTGTATCTAAGTAAGTCCAGAAATCAAGAGAATGAGGAGTTTCCAAACGTCTTTTCAAAAATGTTTGAAAACGTTTATTGGTCGTCTTCTTCTCTTGTAATAAATTTCTAGCCCAAATTTGAGTCCTACATCTTTCTATGTACGGCTCCGTAAGCTTTGATAACTGTCAAAATAGTAAACACATGCTAATCATTATTAGACATATGTGTTGAATTATTTCATCAACATATGCAGAGTAAATGATCGTAATATTTTACAACAGCCAAAAAACATACAATAGTTGATTATATAGAAATTATTTTAATACTAACCCAATTCAGTATCGTAGAACCAATACTCTCCGTACAACCAAAAGAGTCACGCAAATTGAATAACTCGTCTCTTAAATTTGTATGTATTTTAATAAAGCATGCAAAGTCACCGAAGAGAGTAAATAATTCTTCGGAACTGAATATATCAGTCGACAACAATGGTTCGTAATAGGAATCTCTAAGAATGCAAAGATCAGCAAGAAGTACATTTTCACCGCAATATAGCTCATAAATAGCTTCTTGCCTTTTTATCTCCCTTTGGCCCAAAGTGTTATTCAATGCATCGCCATTACTTGTATTCGCAACATCCAGCACCCAACTTCGAATAGAAAAATTATTTATCCTTCCGATACTATTTTTCCGTCTGTAAGTGGATCATAAGAAAGATTTAAAGAGATACAAAATTTTTTCTCAAATCTCATTAATGATAAGATTACTCTTAATGGATTCCAAGGAAAATAATTTCTCCTTTTATTT
Source organism: Liostenogaster flavolineata (assembly GCA_025433975.1). Lineage (NCBI taxonomy): Eukaryota > Metazoa > Arthropoda > Insecta > Hymenoptera > Vespidae > Liostenogaster > Liostenogaster flavolineata. Next base: position 269,055 of record JAITYT010000140.1, read on the forward strand.
ACTTCTTTTTAACCGTCGATGTATCCGAATCATCTTCTAGGAACGACAAGTCCACAGAATTTCTTTGCGCATTAAACGATCTATGAAGAGTACTCCCAAATTTATTATTCGAGGTGTTAGCCGATGAAAAAATATTGCTAGCTACTTCTGTGATTCTGCGTCGTTTTTTCTTTTTCCCAACTTCCGATTCTATTGAAATATCCATAGAGCTAATGCTAATCGCATCACTCTTGGTACGTTTTCTTGATCTCTGCGATAAAATAAATAATAGATGGTGATTACGGAAGAATATACAGGTCCATCGATCATATTATTTGTTACAAAATATAATGCATAATTACAATTATAGTTATTAAACAAAACATTCTAAAATGCTATGTGTTAAGAAAAAGAATGACATTTTACATGATTAAAAACAAATTTCAAATATCGCAATAATTAAAATAATATATGTAAAAAGATATATTAAAACTGTTAATCGAAGAACTCGTACTTACAACTGATAAAGTTACGCTTGCGTCATATCAATGACAATGGTATTTGGTGTCGGTTAGAAACGTTCAGGTTATCTATATTACCGCGAAGAAAACTACAAAGTAAAATTATATCAATTTATTATCTTACCAGCCAGAACTTTTTCCGAGGTTCCTGAAAAGTTTCTTTGATAGTAGAATTACAGTTATCTTCCATTTTCGATTAAAATCTGATAATTTTATCAGTTAATGAGTGAATTACAGATACACTTGTCAAATACAAGAGCTGCAACATAAACATAGACATAAAACAAGATCAAATTAATCTCAAGTGAAACATGATCGTGCCGATTATTATCGTACTGTGTATAATATTCGTTTATACGCAACTCTTAAGGTATAATTATAAGTTATGATTTATTAAAAAGTGACGTATTCCGTTCAATGCACATGCATACATAAATGCACATTCTCACACACACATCACTCACGCGCGTACACACAACACACGTACATGCAAAAATAAAGTCTCGCATTTTTTTAAAAGAGAAGCGTTTTTAAAAATTGCGAAACTCGCTATTAAAACTATTTCTATAATCTATCATAAATTAACATTATTTATTTCTATATAATTCGATGAAACGTGTATGTATCTTCTTTCTATAGATTAATCCTATTACTTTTTTAAATACTTTTTCTGTGTTTATATTACGTTCTCTATTATGTATGTTTATTAGAATGCGTATAAATTTCCCTATAAAGTATCGGTGTTCACAAATTTTTTACTACATTCTAAAATTCAAAGAAATATCGACATACTACATTGTACATATCATTAGATATAATATTTAGATTAAATAAAAAGAAATGATATAAATATGGAAATATAGAAACTATGATATAAAAAGATATCTCTCTCTTTTAATTTTAGTGGTAATTTAAATTCGAAATATAGTAGATTTAATTTGTATTGTTTGACATCGTAATATGTCCGTATTTTGAGCGCCATATTGTTTGAAAAATGCAAGAAAGATGACTTAATAACATTAAATGAAAATATTTGTCTGTTACTAGTTTACAATTTTAATAAAATAGTATTAATGTTATTAACGGTGTTTACAGTGAAAATCGTCCCTTTTAGTGGCCCTCTTATCATAAAAATACAGTTTGTCACGAATTTAGTATATATATAGTATAAGTCATCATAAAGTAATTATTAAAGCAGTTTAGTAATTCGATATACATACTTCATTGTGCAGTCCAGGTAATACAAAAGAATCATTATTTAGTATCTTACGTTGTCTTGCACACGTGTTGTATATAGGTTAGGAAAATGAATTTTCTTTGTACAAATACAAATAAGTAATTGCGTTGATAGTAATTTAAGGATACGCATTAATAGAAAAAGACAAAGTTCATCTAAAATAGATATGGATAAATGGAACACAGATGAGAAGAAAAACAAAATTCCATACAACATTCTACCTAACACGCAACGATGTGAACCTGGTTCCAATTGGGATACATATAAAAATCTTCTCTCCGAAGTATCTCATTCTAATGTGAATTCAAAGAATGAAACCTTAAAAAAGACACGTTACAGAAGAACTCAAAAGTATAAGAGAACTATTTATAATAGCACAACCACTATGGTAATTCTTACCTATTTTTCATATGATAAAATAAAGTTTATTTTGTCTGCGTGATGTTATATGACATTCCAATTATTTTCTTCATAGAATAGTGTAGCGCATGAGAATATCGAAGATGGCAACTTCGATATCGGAAGATGGAACGAGAATAAGACGAAGTTGACTAAACATATTGCAATGGATTGCGAAATGGTAGGGATAGGGGATGGATCGGAAAGCATGATAGCTAGAGTATCTATTGTTAATCAATATGGTTACTGTCTTTATGACAAATATGTCAAACCGAAGGAACGAGTAAAGGATTATAGGACACCTGTCAGCGGTATTCGTGCCCATCACTTAAGAGATGGCGAAGAATTTGCAGTAGTTCAGAAAGAAATAGCTGAAATGTTGAAGGGGCGCATCTTAGTTGGACATGCATTAAAAAATGATCTTGCTGTATTGTATTTATCTCATCCTCGACGACACTTAAGGGATACATCTAGATACGAACCTTTCCGACAAGTTTCGAAGGGACGTACACCTAGTTTAAAGAAGCTAGCGCAAGAACTGTTAGGGAAAGAAATACAAGTAGGCGAACATAGTTCCGTTGAAGATGCAAGGGCAACTATGCAATTGTACATGTTATATAAAAAGAAATGGGAATCCGAAATTTATTCAAAATAAGAGTTATTAGTGCTTTTAAGGTAAAATAAAAAAAAAGAAACAATTTAAGTTCAATGAATAGTTGCATATAAAAAATATGTGCAACTTTCTTTGTTTGGAAAATATTTAAATTATTACTTGTATTTTCTATAGCATATGTTCAGCTGGAAGAGCTGTATATATTTTAATAAAAGATTTTTTAAATAACCTAAACTGTAATATATCTCAGATGTTTGTTATATATTTTTCTGTTATATAACATCTATTCTGTAAAAACTTGCTGTTTCTTTATGTAAACATATTCTAATATAAATAACGATGTACTTGAAATAAGAAATATGTGAATTGTAAGTAAAATGAACTTATTAACGTGTACAGATTTTTATAACGTAGTAACGAATAATCTTTTTTTATTTTATATATAAGAATTTTGATATTTATACATCATAGTCTTACTGGCTTTCAATGTTTCTGAACTAGTGATTTTCAAATATCAATTTGTAATCAAAAATAGATCGATAAAACTCCGATGAACTTAAGAACAATTTTAATTTAATACAAATAATGTATACGACGAATTAAAGATTGCTATAATGACTAATACCAATTCGTACATCAAGTATTATATCTCGAGGTTGACCTTGTTATCTGGATTGACTTTTCACGAGAGATACGTCTTTTTATAGCTTTGCACCGATTTTAATGGAATAATCTTCCGTTTGTCGTGTCATTCTCTCTTTTACACGTATACGGAGCGTTACTATAATGTAGTGTAGTCGCTGTTTATTTTTAATTCGTGGATAGTAACGATAATAATGTGCAAACATATAAAATTATCCATACATTAAATATCGAGTGAAATAATGCGTCATTATTTTATCGCGATTCCAATTCAATTTTTTAACACTAAAAGTAAGCTAAACTATAAAGGAAAAATATTTATAAACGAAGTTAAGTAGTGTTTAATATGCGAATAGTTTTTATGCGCAAGATGATTATATGAAAGTGATTTTTACATCGATCGAGAAGAGGATTGTATTAAAGTGTTTTAACTAAGTAACGATTTGAAATTTAATAATTTTAACTGTTATACACATATATGTTCGATAAGCGTGCTGGAGATTAAGGAAAAAAAGAAGCTATATATTTCTGTGCACCTTTCACATTCTGGCCAGTTCGCTTTTAACGTCGAATCATTCTACTTATTTTACGCGCACGCTTCTGTCTTTTCGGAAATAAATAATTTTGTATAATTCTGCCGTCTAAATAGCAATCGCTAGCGTCTTTCCTTCGAAGTGTTTCTTCCTGTGTCACTGCTTTTCGTACAAACAAATAAGATTTTAATTGATTATTCTCCGGAGGCAGGTATAATTATTAAAAATATGAAAATAATTGTGATTGGTGCTGGTAGTGCTGGCTTAGCTGCTCTTCGACATTGCACTTCCAATACTTATAACGATGAGGTCGTTTGTTATGAGAAAACAGAACAAATCGGCGGAACCTGGGTTTACAAGGAAGAAACTGGTTTGGATCGATATGGTCTGCCGATCCACACCAGCATGTATAACAATCTCAGGTAGACTAAACCATAATAAACATAATAGATTATTTAGTTTTGTAAATTCGATACATACTGTACGTTTACATCGTAATATATTATCATTTGTTAAAATAATCCACGACTCCTGTATATATATATATTTTTTAGATTCTTTGATATTACGGTACATTTCGATTTACGACATAATAAAAGATAATTAATAATTTATATAGACCTTGTTTATACGACACGCTTATTTAAAAAATATTAAACTTTGACATGGAATTCACGCAACTAAAATCGCCTCGTCTATATAATTATATGTATACGGGATGTTTAACAAATACCAGTCAAGGCTTACATAGTACACAGAATACGATACCGACTATAAAAGACTTTAGTTCACCCTTTGAAGTATAACAGAGCTAAAAATGTCCCATTTTTTTGATACCTAAGTATGTTTGATGGCATGTTTTTATACCACCTCGAAGAGTAAAAACTATTTGACCCACGGAGGTTTTTATCGAGATCCATCCAACGGTTGATCGATAGATTTCGCATTTAGATAAATGCTTTTTTAAATTTTTTTATCAATTTTTGTATAATTTTATCTCTACCGATTAAAATAAACCTAATTTACAGAATTATTACAGTAATATATACAGAATAATTACAGAAGCACGAATTCTTTCAAAAACTGTAGAGCTCTATAAAATTACTTAAGAAGCTTGCTAAATTTGATTACAGAATTCTTTTAATTTGTACATCGAATGATAACGACGGTACTCGAGCAAAGAATACGCTTCACTTTTTAAATATCTCCGTAAAAAACTTCAGAATTTAAATGAGAGGATCGAGATAAACACACGACTGATCTATCGCGTCCAATATATATTCGATCGAACATCGTATCGGTATACATGCGCGACACGTAGAATAATTCAATAATATTTTCATGATTTAGTTTTCAGCCAATATCTACTAAGGTTTTTTACTCGGTATGGTATATGAATTATGCATTGAGTCGCTAAGAAAGTAATTTTAATCTTTAAGTGCAAAATAAAACTTACTTTTTTATTCAAAAAACGAACTTTACTCAATTATATACAAGTATTTTCCACTTTGTTCGATGACACTTTGACATCCTTCTGGCAACTTCGTGACACATAATCATAACATTGACAGAAATTATTTATTTATTTTAGAAAAGAATGCAACATCATCTATTTGTAAAAACCGAAATTATTTTCTTGTCATTCCAATACAACATTCAATAGTCTTTCTTTAACACGCCACACACGTATTGTATATTTAATCAATGTATAATTTAAGGACAAATCTTCCGAAAGAAGTAATGGGGTATCCTGATTTTCCTTTAACCACCGATACTTCCGACAATTACTTGAATCGCACGAAGATTCTCGATTTCCTCAATTCTTATTGCGATCATTTCAAACTTAGGAAATTCATTCGTGTAAGTGTATCTATCAAGGATTAACTTAACAAGATACAAAAGAATTGGCTTATGTTAATGTAAAAAATGTTTTAACTTCATCGAAGAATAATTCTTCTATTATTTTTTAATTCTATTGTTTCTTAATTCTAACACAGTACACGAAAGACCAAATGTTTCGAAAAAGAAATTTATTACCACCGATGAACAATACGAAGAACGTATATTCTCATTTATATCTTTAATAAAATTTTTTAATTTGAATTAAAATTTGTATTTTAAATGATATTTAAACAAATCTTTATTTTAAGTAACTATAAAACGCGCTGATTATTTGAATGTTATGTTAAATTATATTTCTTTTCTATAAAAACAGAAACTGTAATTGATTCTTAATTAAAACATTATATTATTTTATGAAAAAAATTGTATGAAATTTTGTTTACAAAATTCGTGATATATCATACATATCTTATATTACATTATCGCGTAGATAATAGCAGATAATAATTTTCCGAACCGGTTGTGACATCATCTCATTATATCATAACAATGCGAAGTAAATAATAGTTGCATCAACGTTATACCAAAAAAAATCTAATTTACGTTTGAACTGTAACACAACGTTTATGTACATAAATACTAAACAGTACTACATGTACAAATTAATTATAGTAGTTTGACATTAATATATTAGATATACTATAAAAAAAACTTTAGATTAACTTTTTCATCTAATTTAATTAACAATTTTTAATATAAATTTGTGATTGAAAAAGCTTTAACATTGCAGTTACTGCATCACGTTGAATCGGTAGAACCTGCGCTAGAAAATCGAAAATGGTTAATCAAGGTCAGAGACCTTGAAAAAAACGTGGTCACAAACGAGATCTTTGATGCAGTTATAGTATGCAATGGCCATTACTTTGAGCCAGCTGTGCCATACATAAAAGGTCATACTACTTTTAAGGGTGAACAATTACACAGTCATGATTATAGACTCCCTGAAATATTCAATGATAAAATAGTAGTCGTTATTGGTGCGGGTCCTTCCGGTACGTATTTTATTAAGCTATTTATATACTTCCAATTTTGAAAATAAATATTTATCGAATAATTATATAAAATTGTTTCGTAATCGTTTATAGAAATATTATAATTTTTTAATATTAATACCGTATCAAATAATATATATGTATATGTCTCGAGTACATCAAATATCAGATTGTATAGTTTTGTACTACCTATTTTTTTTATTATTCGTTTTAATCTTTATTTTATAATTATATCTAAGTATGTTATTGCATTTATTGAAATTAGAGGTATCAAGATGGACATTTTATTTGTGACAATGGCAATATTACGTTTTTTAAACGCGATATATTTTGCATATCTTTACGTCGAGGTAAAGAAATTTTAAAACATTCCAGTTGTATACCGACAGATATATGATTATATGCGAATGTCAATTCGTAAATTATTATCCGATTTAATGTTAAGACAATGACCTTAATATGTTTTTAAAAAAGGTATAGATCTAGCTTTGGACATATCAAGAAATGCAAAGCGCGTGTTTTTGAGTCATCATTCAAAAGATCCCATTTTATCGATTTTCCCTGATAATGTAGTACAGGTAATTTTTCAGAAATTTCATTTGAATGGCATATTAATACGAAAACGTTCATTTAATTAATTCTTAACATTAGAAATCCGACGTCGTCGAATTAATGGATCATGAAGTACTTTTCCAAGATGGAACTAAAGAAACGGTCAATGCCATCTTTTATTGCACAGGTAATTATATTTAAACTTAATCGACGAATCGCATTACAACTGTCTTTACTTCTACATACATTCACTCTCTTATTTATATACCTTACCAAAGGCTATAAATACAGCTTTCCTTTTCTGGCGGAAAGCTGCGGAATTCGAGTGGATTCTAATATGGTGACACCACTATGGAAGCATCTTATATCTATAGAGAATCCTACCTTGGCTATAATAGGGTTGCCATATTATGTATGTGCTTTCAACATGTTCGATTTGCAGGTACGACGTTTTTTATTCTCACAGTTCTATTAATTCGTTGGTTTGCTTTCAATAAAATAAAATTTGGATAATTTATATGAACGATATGTCACATAGCCCACGTTTCATTCAACGATTTTGTCACGGTGAGATATTCTCGCAATTCTATTAATTCATACATTTGCATCGTATTTGTTTATTCGATTACTCGCTTTGTTCGTCGATATGCTTTCAATAGAATAAAATTTAGATAATTTATATGAACGATATGTCACGCGGCTTACGTTTCATTCAACGATTTTATCACGATGAGATATTCTCGCAGTTCTTTTAATTCGCACGTTTGCATCGCTTAAAGCTACTTTTGCATATTCGATTACTCGCTTTATGCATCGACTTGCTTTTAATATATAAAATTTGAATAATTTATATGAACGATATGTTATATGGCTTAAGGTACGTTTCATTCAACGGTTCTGGCACGGCGAGAGAACGTTTCCTTCGAAAGCTGACATGCTACGAGACGAAGCGGACGAATTGAGAGAACGTACAAGTAAGGGTCTCCAGAAGAAACAATTTCACATGATGGGACCTGAACAAAGTCGTTACTACGATGACTTAGCAAATACAGCGGGAATAACGTCGTTACCCCCTGTACTAACAAAATTGCATAATGATAGTAGTATGCGCTTTTTAGAGGACATAGTACATTATCGGAATGACAGATACATGGTTATCGATGACTATAATTACATTAAACTTTGATAACTGCTCGATAACGTCTGCACCGATCCTTTTAAAATCTAATATTAATTAATCAATGTAATTTTACTTTATTTGAAATACATTTATATATATTTCTTCTTTCTCAATATATAAGTTTGTATCTCTGAAAAACACTGAAAAAAGCAATAATATTATCTTCTTCTTTCTTAGTTGCGAAATTAAAATGATTTTTTTTAATGACTTCTGCCAGTGTTGCTGGAAAGATGACAAAAGTTCGAACAAAATAAAAAGTATACAATCGATTAAAGTTCATTTCTTATATTAAAAAATTAAGTTTAATTTCACACTAAAAAATCGAAATTATTTTCTTGCCAACTTAATATTTTTAATGTAACAATATATAAACTTCGTTTCACCTTCGATATGAAATAGATTTGTGTCGTGTTGTTAATGCAGAGAAAAAACGAGTCGTTTTAAATAAAAAAAAAATAAAAATAAAAAAGAATTGAAGAATCCAAAAGACAATAGAGAATTCAAGACACATTGATTGTCAAAGACGGCCGAGCTACGTCGAGTTCTAAGAACGCGTGGGAACTTCCGTGAGAAGAAAGAAATAAAAATTTACACGAAAGCAATTTTGTACAAGAAACGATTAAAGTTTAACCTTCGATTTTATCTCGCATTTCACGATCTTTGTCGAATCCTTGAATATCGATAAATCGAATGAAAGTAAAAGAAACTGTAACTAATCGAGTTGCATCGTAAGAACAGACGAAGGAACAATTGGAAGGCAATAATCACGAAAGGCAAAAATACACGATACAAGCTACGCGAAAATAATGCGACAGATATATTAGGTCGTGTAATACGAATTGTCGAATTTCTCATCATTTGCGAATCGATCGCTAAAGTGATTGAATGTATGTTAAAAAAATAAACAATTGAGAAATCAATTTTTCTTTTTCTTTCAATGCGACAAATATAGTCAGGACGCATAGTGAAAGTTAAAACGCGCGCTACGTTGCGCGAAGATGGCGTGACGCGTCTCTGATCGTTAGTTAAATGCCTCGATGCACTTTCTGTGGCCAGTGTTCGGCACAGTGTTGTGTTATGTTCGATGCGTCGCATGACTGTATTTCGGTTCGACGATCGCTAAGAAACGATGAGCATTTCCGCGGTCCACGAGTGATTCAGCGGGAAGATATTCTGCTCCGTTTTTGAAGGTTGAAGCACGATGGTCGCTCGGGAAGAAAAATACAGAGCAGAGCAGTGTAAGTAACCAAACAAATAGCAAATAAGCAAGTAGTAAATAACCAAGTAAGAAGCAAGTAAGCAGCAAGTAATCAAGTAGCAAATAAGTAAGTAACCAAGCAAGTAAATGCACCGAAGCACGACGAAAGGAAAGATTCGAGCTTAGCAATAGCGACATCAGCAGCAACAGTGTGGTGTGATACACCAGCAATGGTATTAGTACCATAGAAACGAGGTGGTATGGTAGTAACACTAGTAGTAGTAATGTAGTGGTAGTAATGTAGTGGTGGTAGTGTCAGCATCGTCTATTCGACATGATCGATGGTATTTCGTTTGAATCGTCGACGATTCAAAAACAATCTTCCGCGATGTTAAGGAATTCTCAGCCGTACCAGAAGGACAAATAAGGGACTAAACGAACCCACGACGATTATTCAAACCCTAGACGCAATTTTGCGGAGCTCGTATTTCTCGTGGTCGCGAATAGAAAGCTGCATTTGACGGTACTGAACAATATGTGTGATACGCAGTGGTCGTGAGTCGGGTGAATGCACGTTCTGTGAGAATGCGTTTACGTATACACTTTTTTTCTCTTTTTTTTTCCCTTCTCTCTCTCTCTCTCTCTCTCTCTCTCTCTCTCTCTCTCACTCTCCTTCTCTCTTCCTACGTGACTTTACGAGAGACACCTGTCCATCAAGTAAAATACGTTTTAACGATGGATCTGACTAGTGGCTGTTCTTTTTCTCTCGCGTGAACGATCGACCTTTCTTAGCTGTCAAAACCTTACGGAGTTAAGACGATTGAAATCGTTGTCGTTGTTCGTGAATATCCACGTTCTCGTTCCGACTTCATAAGAATCGCGAACTGTGAACTGCCTCCTTGTGTCTGGTACGAATTACAACGTGATCGCGATATCGTACTTTGATTTATTTTGAACAGTGACTACCCCATAACCGTTCGATGATCTTGAGAATTGATGTACGCGTCGAACGATCGTTCCTTTTGGCAAAGTCCTTTCGAAGAACGTAGATCGAGATTATTTACACGTATTTACGGATTGGTGACTTTTTGAAGGAAGGACGAAATAATTTATGTACGGTTTGAGGATCGAAGAATGAAATTATCCACGATTAAATGTAATTCGTATATGAGTGTATTCGAGTAGATATTTATTTGGTGGAATAAATAACGTTAATTTATCGTAAATTATCAATTTATATTTTTCTGTCAGGGTATTAAGGCAGCGGTGAAAGGTTCTTGAAAAATGGCCACAAAAACAGATGATACGACATCCATAGACAATCCTAACAATGGTAAATAATTTCGTTGGTATTAGTTTCATATCGTACTGGTCTTTCATTTTAAATGTAAAATGTATTGTTTGATTTCGAAGGTGAAAGTATGGAAAAGGAGATATTAACTATCGGTGGTACTGACGAAGAAAATCATCGTATTCCACCTACGTATTTGTACAACATAGGATCCGAGCAGCGTACGGAAGCTCTAGATCGAGATCAAGGCAATCGCAACTGCAATCAAGCGACGGAAGATCAATTAGGACCGTTACCACCTAATTGGGAAAAAGCTTATACCGATACGGGAGAGGTATATTTTATAGAGTACGTATGTAAAGATATTTATAAATATTCCTTACGAATGACAGCACGTTTATTAAAGTACCTAGTGGTAATACTGTTTCGATACGCGTTACAGTCATAACACAGGAACTTCTCATTGGTTGGATCCACGATTGTCAAAATTTCAAAAGAGATCGCTGGAAGAGTGTCTCGACGACGAATTACCTTACGGCTGGGAAAAGATTGACGATACCCTTTACGGAACGTATTTTATCGATCACGTCAATCGTAGGACGCAATATGAAAATCCAGTATTACAAGCCAAACGAGCACAGCAAAATCTAGTTGATAGGAAGAGCCCTAATTTTACTAGAAATCCTGACAAGTTAAAAGGAGAGAAGGTATGCTCTGTTTTGGTCAAAAGTACGAGGGGACTTGGTTTTACTATCGTTGGTGGGGACGATTCCATGGAAGAGTTTTTACAAATAAAAAGTGTTGTACCGAACAGTCCGGCATGGGTAGAAGGAAAATTACAAACTGGTAATATTTCATAATATAAAAATTGTACCTTTTTTACATAAGATTTTATATACGTCGGTCTCTTAATTTAATTAATTATATTGGTGAATAATCTTAATCGACAGGCGATGTACTTGTATATGTCAACAATACTTGCGTTTTGGGTTTCACTCACAATGAGATGGTAAATGTCTTTAAGTCCATTAATACCGGTCAAACTGTTAAATTGGAAGTATGCAGAGGTTATGCGTTACCGTTCGATCCAAATGACCCGAACACGGAAGTTGTTACAACCATCGCTGTCAATGCACCAGGTAAGAATGAAAGTAATAATTAATAATTTTTTTTTGCAATCGAAAAAAAATTCTGTTTTTTCAGATGTCTTAACAGAAGATCCTGGAATGTACATAGACTTAGATCCCTCTTTACAAAATAATTCACGTTTCAATTTTTTGGATTCTACTTTCTTGCCAGTGCACAGTTTGCAAAATGGTGAAAATCTTGCCACCACTTCTGTAAATTCAATGCCTGATCTTTGTATTTCAGATAAAATCAATACAATTAAGAGACCGAGCAGTACTGATATCCTTTTATCTGAAAGTAGTGATTTAAATGATTGCAAAGACTCTCCTATATCCTCCAAGCCCGAATTTCTTAGTATTGAGATAGTGAAGGGGGCTATGGGTTTTGGATTCACTATAGCAGACTCTGCGCATGGACAAAAAGTTAAGAAAATATTGGATCGCCAACGTTGTAAAAATTTAATGGAAGGAGATATATTAGTTAGTATAAATGATATCAATGTGAGGAACATGTGTCACTCAGAGGTTGTACAAGTGTTGAAGGATTGTCCGCGTAACGAGGAAGCATTGGTACATGTACAGAGAACGACTAAATCTAAGGAAAAGAAAGAAAAAAATTCTCAAGATTGTTTTAGAAGTAAGACGCCCACGGCAGATATTTATAGCACACAATCAAAAACTGTCATACCGAGTAGACCAAAAACACCATTGATAGATACAAGAAGTCGACCCAAATCTCCCACAACGATAAGTAGGACGAACTGGAACGAAGTACAAAACGAAAATGATTTGAATCCGCTCGACACTCGGTATAAATATTCCGATTATAACCATGGAATGTACTATACTGATCCATATAAAGCCAATATTACAAATCTGTCAGATAATTTTAGTACTATGACTAATCTTGAGGACGATTCGATAAGAAATATTGCGAAACGTGATTGGATCGCGAACGATAAGTTGAATATCAACAACGATTTGTATTCGATCGATATTTCTCATCACAATAATATATTGAAACAGAATGGCAGTATACATTCCGATTATTACAAAGATCTTTATGCGGTGCAACCACATTCCCAATATAACGAAGTAGATTATAACGCGTATTCGATTGGTCAAGAACAGAATGTCGATACTGGCGAAATATGGGAGAAAAGGAAGGAAACTACTAGCTTTGAACACGAACAACCACATTCCAGTTCTATAGCTCAGTGCGTATTCCTATCGTCTGCTTTATCCTAACACGTAAAAATGTTCGATCGAGATGAAAAATTAATAATAATCTTTGTCTCGTTCATAGGTATCCACAATACACTAATGAATTAGTTTGTCCTATCGTACCTGATATAGAGTGGATCGAAACACTCGTAACATTGGTCAGGCAAGATACAGGATTTGGGTTTAGAATAGTCGGTGGCACAGAAGAAGGATCTCAGGTTAGTTCAAGCACTATCGTCTAAATCGTGATACGAGCTGTGGGACGATATTAATAATACATAATGGTCAGCAGGTATCGGTTGGTCACATTGTACCTGGAGGTGCTGCTGATTTAGATAATAGACTGAATACAGGTGATTTAATAATGTCTGTCGACGGAGAAAGCGTTATGAATTCGTCGCACCATCATGTGGTACAATTGATGATAGCAGCGGCTCAAAACGGTAGAGTGACGTTGGGTATACGTCGCCGAATTAATCAAGAACATTTGCAAGAAGGTCTCCAAACTTCGTATAGTAGACAAATGAATCTCCAATATCCTTACGATGTAACGGTAACTAGAATGGAAAACGAAGGATTTGGCTTTGTAATAATATCATCGGTAAATAAGGCTGGTTCCACGATTGGTAGAATAATCGAAGGTTCTCCGGCTGAAAGATGCGGAAGGCTCAATGTTGGAGATCACATACTGGCCGTCAATCACGTAGACATTACCAACGTTTGTCACAAAGATATCGTAAACTTAATTAAAGATTCGGGATATTCCGTGACGTTAACAATCGGATATCCACTTGAAGATTGTTGCAGCAATACGTCTCTCTCGCAAAAGGTATTTCGTAGAATTGTGTTATTTCTAATTAATGCGTGGTAACCGATTTATTGAACGATGTTGTCCTTTGACTTGTTCGAATATTTAGCAGTTCGATGTACATATAGTATGAGCGTATAAACGAATATTAAATCGAATATTTGCCGTAGGATGAGTTAACTGGAGATGGAGATGGCGGTCAATATCATGCAGTGGAACTAACTCGTGGAACACGAGGTTTTGGATTCAGTATTCGCGGTGGACGTGAATTTCAAAATATGCCACTATTCGTATTGCAAATTGCAGAAAATGGATCCGCGTCTATCGACAATCGATTGAGAGTAAGTAATATATTTCTGTTATCGTCTGTGTAACTTTAGACGATATTATGATATAGTAATAGGGTATAATATTGGATCGAGTAACGAGTAATTTCGTATTTTTTTTGTAAATATTACAAAACGGTTATACGATGTTTTCTTGATCTTTAGGTTGGAGATCAAATAATTGAAATAAATAGTATAAACACTAAGAACATGACACATACGGAAGCAATCGAAATTATACGCAATGGTGGGCCATCCGTTCGTCTTCTGGTGCGTCGTGGTTGTCAAATGCCTTCAGTGGTAGGTGCTCCTCCACACCTCTACGATATGAACATATGAAATTAACCTCCTTTGTAACACCATATTAGTCTGAAATTAACGATACGTATTTTAATGATGATGCTAATGCTAACTTTGCCTTTGTACGATATCCGATGATCTAAATTCAAGGTTCAGGGTGTATAATTATGTAATTACATAAATAAGGCAAAAGACAATACGAGAGAAGCGAAAGCAATTTCCAAAAAAAGCATATATCGTAACGATAATCGAGTAAAGTATAATTTGGACTTTTTTGGCATTTAGATCCAGAAATGTATTACGACGTGCACGATATTTTATCAAATTCGTTAGAAATATTGACGATAAAATGAAATATATGATCCCTGATATAACGTGAAGGATAGAAATGTTTAATATGTCGGCATGTTATACAGATTTTACATTTAACAATATTTACGCGTAAAGATTACGCACGAATTTTGTATAACGTGTTTAAATAATTAACTAAATATCGTAATCAATATTCCGTGTTCATATATTGATTTATTTTATAGATTTCAATTTTTATTATGTATACTTGAATGTTATTTAAAAAATAATTATGGATGGAATGCCAAAACACATTGAACCTGTGTTAATATTTATATATATACTAAATTCAAATAATTTAACTTTGTTTATAAAAAAATTGATAATTAAGAAACGCTTATACTATTCACATTTACAAATTGATATAATAATATTAATGAAACAATTATGAATGGCTTTTTTCCTGCAGCTATTTATTACAGCTTGCGAGGTGTCTGATTTGTAGGGACAACGATACCTTGCTACTTTAACTAAATTAGATTGGTGCTAAGTCTATTCTATCTTAATCATTTAATTTTGACAAAAAATATGAATTGATTCTAACACGTGTGATAGCTTGGAAGTATTGTGCCTTGCGCGTGTTCCGTGTCTAATAACACAATTACTAAGCAAATGCTTGGGCCTTCGGAGCGATTATAAATTTTTATTAAAATTTATTGTAGAGTAATTTCACACTCGACCAAATAAGTATTCAGCCAATTGATGAGAGCACCCCACGCAGGCATTTATTGAAATTACACGACATGGGTGCGCATCCTAAAAAACACCAAAAAGTTCGATTTTTAATTTCACTAAACTGCTGCTCGCGTAATAATAAATATTTATAAGCATTTTGAATGTGCACGGAACGGATATTTTAAATTTTATAAATTAAATTAATATTTAATAACGGTGATTATACTTCCGGTAGGTGAAATTTCGAAAATTTATAATCGACGATGACCGCACATATTTTTTATCGAATCATTCGTATTATGAAAGACTACGTACGTAGGATGTAATAATCAATGTGATGTAGGAATGTTAAATGTTACGAAGTGTGAAATGCTGATTATTTATATTTATCGGTACTAGTAGATAGTATTGATATACGATAAATATCGTCTGAAAATTAATATAAAAATACATTAACTTAATAACGAAATAACTTTTTCTCTTAATTAATAATTTTTTAATAAAGAGAAATTATAGACTGTGAAGATTACTATCGCATTTGTGGATATGAGTAATTCTTAAAAAATATATTATAATAAAATAAGGAGCAGAGGAAAAAAGTTTTTCATGAAGTTCTATTACGACTCTATCGTGGTGTCTACGCACGAATAATCTTATGTCATAAATATGTAATCGACTATTGGTTATTGTTTAAATCATTCTTGAATGTATTTTTACATTTTAATCGAATTTAAAAGACTATCGACAGTACTGTTTCTTTAAGTATTTATTACAATATATATGAAATATAATGTCTGTATGTTCTTTAATATTTAAACTAAGTACTTGTACAACCAAAGAGACAAATGTTTTTATCAGTCATTGTATTTTGACATATAAAATAGGAGAGATCAAGGTAAAACAATTTACAATTGCTTTACTCAAAGAGTTTTCCTATGCAATAATATTCCTCTTGTTCACTATCGTGTGACATTTGTAATAAATAGGTAATGGCGGAAAACTATGAAAAATAAGAGATCGGAGAGAACCTTCCCTTGCAACAGCTTCTTCCTGTCTCTGTGCGATATTTTGAAATATTACATTTAAAAGAAATAAGAAATATATATTTTTTTACTACTAAACAAGTGAACATTAAATAATTTGTTTGGCAAAAGGCATCGGTAAAGTAAGAGTAATAAAAAGTAGATTGTATTTTTAGATCTCAACATTGATATAAAAGAAAACGAAAAAAGACGGCAACTCCACATGTACATGATATGTAATCCGCGTGACAAAATGGTGCGCGCGCGTACTAGTCGTGTGTGCACACACGCACACACACGCACACACACACAATAAGTTTTCACTTGTCGCGAAGTTTCTATCAACAATTTTGTTCAGTAACCATCGCATTTTACGAGAACGAAACTTCCGTGTGTAAGGAAATGCTTGTACTGCTTATACGTGTATACATATATACGTATATGCGGAAAGTCAATGAAAATAGTAAGAGGACAGTTCCTACGGATAAACGTATTTCTAAATTGCAAAAAGAAAACGTGATTAAAAATATAGGAGCTTTTTTATTATCGATCGAATATACACTCATACGCAAGTGCGCACATTTTAGATATGCGATATAACGATATCATTAAATTCGAAAATATGAAGGAACGCTCAAGGAAATAGTTGCATCGAACGATGAACGTAATAATAGTTAAATTTAAATCGTGGTTCGATAACGAAATTATATTTTTTTAAAAAGTTCGAAGGATTGAGTTTTCTCTAAATTACTTTTTAAAATGTTTATCGTCGCTATTCGAAATCACTCGACTGTTTCCTTATACGTTCTCATACGTCTCGTTGAAACTTCGAAATCGTAGTATCGCATATTATGTACGAGAAATCGTCAGTGCTCGTTATACGTTTAACAAGTTATCTACCATGAATTGCACGAGCAATAAGAGGTTGCGTTTAACCAATTGCATTTAAATGCATAACGTTTTACTTGCTTCATAATCATCACATTTATTTTTTATAGTTATATATACAAATTTTGTATATTATGTAGACTATATCGTAAGTAAGCTTGCTAAAGTTGTAAATATATCTATTTGTTTTTGAAGATTTAAAATACGATTAATTATCTAAGTATTGACAAAATGAATATTACGTCAATTAATGTATCGATCATTTTCATTATTCCATTAAAATTTAAACTTCCTTTTGTTTGGATTAATTCTTGCCAAAATATAATTTATGTATTGTGTATCTTTTATATTTTTTATTAACGTAATAGCAATATAAGTCTTTATATAAGTGCTTTACTGTTTTAAAATACATATTATTAAATTAGATACTTTAAGAATATTCGATAGATTATTTAAGACAATTTTAAGATTAATAAGATTTGTATTTTCGTACATCGCGAACGATAAATGTTGATTTCAGTTATAAATTTACGATAGAAACATTAAATTACTATTTACTCGAAACTTAACATTATTAATATTAACGTAACGCCGCACTTATACATATACTTCTCTTTATATTTATTAAAAGTAAATGATACTTTTATATATTGTAAATGTATTTTAAAAGTCTTAATAATCGTTAAATATAATAATTAAATATAAAATCACGAAATTAATGTTACTGCAAGAATACTACGTCACCATTGTATCGTTGTTAAAATGTACTGATATATTAAGTACTATATTTAATATTGTCAAAGTATAAGTTGTGTTTGTGCATTAGTACCGCCGATAATAATTGTTACGTGTGATACTGTTGAAGCAGACGAGTTTTGACGAAAAGAGAGGGGGGTTCCTTTTCTCCTCTGGTGTCGGAGACTCGTACTATCCTATTATTCGTCGTGGATCCACATACCGGGAATCGAATCTCGGGGCCCTCTGATCTGTAGTCAGGCGCGCTATCCCCCAGTTTACCACAGACTGGGTCCTAGATATTGCGGTTTACGTGTATATTAGCATCATGGGTGCTCCTACACACGCTCGCAGTGCTCGTTCCAACAGATACGAATATTGCACTAAAAATAATTTTGGTATTATGTTTCATCAATAAATATTGTTAACATTTTTTCTCTCAAAGTACGTCTGTGCAAAATTTATATCCTACATACAAAGCGTCTTTTGTGGATCAAAAATATGAATATCGTCGATTGATTTCAAACTAAACTAAATTCGCTCTTCCGCTCGTTTTTACGTGCGCTTTTGCTCGTTCAAATGCTTTCATAATCGCTTTTCTCGTACAGTATTGTATTTTGAAAGTAACGCAACTAAAAGTTCGATTTTAAAACGATGTCTAAAAACGTACGTAGTTCGTGCCGTAATGGCGAGATATTGGCTCGGCAAGAAAGTAATTTCAGCCTCTAAAAGCGAAACAAAATCGATAAAAATCAATCTTTTTTATAAGGAAAAAGCTTCAATCAATTATACATCTTCCATTTCGTTCGATGGCATTCTGTCATCCTTCTGGCAATTTTGTAATTTACAGAACTGTCAGAAATCTATTTTAAAAAAAAACAATGACGTCTGTTCATTGAAAACGAAATTACTTTCTTGCCGAGCTAATAATCTAAAAAAGAAAAAGAAAAGCAGAAATCATTCTTCCGGCGGGATTATGCGACAGAAAGGATTGTAGCGCGATCACAAAAATTGGGGAAAAAGCGTATTTCGTATTTTGGCGCCGCGCGCCGTCGCGTTAGACGCGGATTAAAGGCGAGCGCCTTCGTTTCCAAGAATGTGGCGCTCGAAGTCTAGTTATGACGTCAAACGATTCATAATCCACGAAGTAAATATGTCGGCGATCTTCCGCGAACCCTGCATCGATAAAAACGTGTTCGCGTTGTCGCCCGTGTCAATTTGAGGATAATCGTACGCATTGCAGTCGCCTTATCGGAACCCTGGTCGGTAATGATCGTCGATCGTCCGAATGACCAGCCGTTACGTTGGCACTACTGTTGATTGATCGCACGTATTTTACCCAGAATGTGTATCGTGTATATTCGTACCTGGGTCTCTCTCTTTACACGAATGTAAACAGAATTTTGGCAGAAATATGAAGTGACACGGCCGATTTATGCGGCTGCGACGTGCGCGGAGTTCGCCTTTGGTGACCGTACCGTCGAGTTCGTTTTTCGTTACGGCCATCGAAATCTGAAGTGAGTTAACAACAGTGCCGCGGAGGAGTCGCGTATCTGGCGAATAAAACGGGTTTGCGTTCTCCCTGGTCGCGTTTCTCGACGTTCTTGGAGCAGCGTGTCGTCGGACGATTCGAGATCCTTCAACTAAACGCGCTATGACAAAATGCAGATATTCATGGAAGCATATCGATCGTGAGTCGATGGTGAGTTCTCTTGAACCTTACGATATATCTTGGACTTTCCCGTGATCGTCTGCGCCGTTCGACGCGATGGTGGGGGAAAGGATATCGTTCCTCTTTCTCTCTCTTACTCGCTCTTCTTACTCGTTACCTTACTCTTTCTCACTTTTGCTCGCGCGTTCACTCATTCTCTCTCTCTCTCTTTTACTCGTTCACTCAATCTTTCTCTTTCTACTCACTCGCTCGCTCATTCTCTCTCTCTCTCTCTCCCTCTCTCTTTCTCGCTCGCTCGCCTCGCCTCCTCTACCTCCCTTCACGCGGTCACCATCGCCGTCTTTCACAGCGAAGTAGCGTGTTTCGAGATATAGATTTTTTTCAATAGCCGATAGACGACGATACGCGTTATTATTTTGTTGTAAGATCGAGGACATCGCGAGAGATAACGCGCACTTGTCGCTGCATCAAACTGTGGACGCATTGTGCATCTGTGATGGGCTCCGTGCATCTATGTACGTCGTGACAGCGACGTGTGCGTGCGCTGCTGTTGCGTCGCGTGTGTGTCGTAGGTCCGTGCTCGCGTACGCGCGTGTGTGCGGACCTCCGCTCGTTTATTTGACTGCTGCTACGGGGACTGCGTTGGCCCTGCGAGTACGCAGAGGCATAAAGGCGGCCACAGGCGAAGCGAGCGTGCACGTACGAGGCGCACACGAGAATCTCGAGAATGCAGCACGAGTTGCGTTATGGATATAAAACGCGCGAAGGCTTGTAAATCGGAATTGTCAATGTCGATGACGGCGGGGAGGAAAGGAGAGTTTGAGATGTGTGCGTGCACGACTTTTTTCGTTTCGTGCGAACTTCAAATCAGGAGCGACGTGCTGGTGTATTTGTGAGATCGTGTCACCGATTGACGAAAATAGAGAAAAGTAGTCGCGCGGACGAAGAAGAAGCGTACGGACGATATCGGGAACGCGTAAACGCACCGTATAAAAATATACACGTGTTTATCTATCATACGATTTTATAGATTCGTGATCGTTTCGATAAAAGTCAATAATTCGGGTTTGACGACGTCTCGATCCAAACTTCTAATATAAATTATGGTTCGAATGACCTTTCAACGACGTGATGTAATTTGCATGAAATACGCTCGCTTTGATATCTTTCTTTGTGTTGTTATTAACTTAGAAATTGTTAATTGTCATATTTTGGAATCGAAATTACAAACATACGCTCGCGTGCGCGTGTTTCTCCTTCGCGTGTGTCACGTATTTAGCAAGTAGTAATAAATGTCAGATGCACGTATATTTTAACGTATAATTATAACGTGAATATCATCATGTAAATTTATATAATCCAAGAGGAAAAATTCTATCGATGACAATAGTGCAAATTACAGCAAAAGAAACCAGTCGATGTTTCATATCGTATGTTGATTGTACGTCTATTAATTTATGATCTTTTATATCACTTTGAATAATAAGTCTCATGTAAAATCAAAATTGTTTCGTATATCGTTATAATATTTTCTGTAATTTCTTATTTACTTTTCAGTAATGGAAGTGCAATATGTTTCCGACTGCAGTATGTCCCAGAAGACTTCCGCAAGAAATGAGCTCGTTCTCACCGACGTTAAAGACTGCGTCGAGACAAAATATATCTCTATGTACAGGAGTACATAGTATGACTGATTCTTGTACAATTTGTGAAAGTTACGTAGTATTTACAAGTGAAAAATCCCAACCTAGAAATTGTTCAGTGTATCGAAAGGACACGACAAATTTGAAAAATGAACCGAATCAACCAGTTTGTTTTTCAACGTACAACGAATATAATAAAATGTGTGTAGTTGATCAGTGCTCATCGAATAAGGAAAGTGATGATTTTACGTGTAAATGTGTCACGGAACAAAGTAGTCTTTGCAACATTATATCAAAGGTTTATTTATATTCGAACGAATGTTTTAAGACGTTAAATATATCTACGATTACAAAAGATCATCTTGATAAAATTTTACTCTTGTCGATTATACCACGAACAGATACTAAGTGGTGGAATCACGTTTGGAATACAGTTTTAGTTACTATTATTGGCATATTGTGTATAAGCGTGTGTAATGTGGATTCCAGTCAGTGTGCGGTTGGTTTGAAGACACCTGGATGTAAGTCCGACTTCTTTTTATCTGTTTTTATTCATTTGGATAAGAATGCCGTCGTATTACGAAGATATTAAAAATATGCTTTATACGAGGAATGGATATTAGATACAGTTTTCTAGCAGATAGTATAGGTAACACATCGTTTCTCACATAAATTCCATCGCTTTGTTGTTTCAACAGAGTATCCTACGAAATATTTTGTATATTATGAAGTTAATCACCGATAGATTTTTCATTTTATTTTTAATTTCATTTTCAATTTTAAGACGATAAAGACGTAATAGTTGCTTCTACGACAAAAATAACAAGACTCGAGAATGTATTTTGATGAATTTTAAAGAATTAATTAAAAATCTTATAAAATTATATAAGAATTTAATAGAGCAACTTTCTGCTCTCACGATATCCTAGAAGTATAAATAAAACAAGTGTTTTGTCTCTCCTTTTTGAATTCTAGGGTTGAGCTAAATGCATATATCTATATTTAATGCAGGAAAGATACAGTTAGGCGTAGACGTATTTCCAAATATAATTAGCTTGGGCAAAGTTTTTCATTAGGATATATAGTTCAAAAATATTGTAACTTATGAAAATTGATATATATCGAAAATATATCGACAAATCTATTGAAAATATAATTAGTCTCTTTTAATTCGAAATGGACAGAACTTTTCGGTAGATCTAATAGATAAGTTACGAACTTAAAAGGATGCATTTAAATATGAATATTACTTTTGTTACATAGGGACTTGGCCGCATGGTGACATTGTACTCGAATATGGTCAACCTTTGAAAATTCTCTGTATATTAAACAAGACATTCATAGATAATTCTTTTCCTGGTAAAAATGCTTCCGATCTTGTATTTTTTCGTAATATGGAAGAAATGGAACCAGAATATATCACTATTATTAATGAAACTACAATATCGATGTACATTGAAAAACCACCTCCCGCGGAATATATGTTTTATTGCAAATTGAGGCTACCCAATAATAATGATAAACAACACGAGGCTGTTTGCTTAAATAAAGTTGTAATTGGATGTAAGTATGAATTTTATTATTCAATATAAAAACTTGTGCGATTTCTATAGAAATGGTTCACGTTCATCTATTTAGGTTAAAATTGTGCAATCAGATGTCTCTTGATTAAAAAATAAGCGATTATTTTAACGTAAGAAATGTTCACATTTGTAAATATGAGTTGTTTATCAAACTATGTTATTAGTATAAGCTTATCAGTATAGGTCAAAGGATAATTCATAGCGTCGTTAGACTCTATATTGAATCCCGCTTTTCAGTAGCATTATGAAAGTATCTTTTGATATGGATCTTAGAAGTCGTATCTGTATTTCATTGAAGCAATAAATATCTGAAAGAATATGTGATATTAAAGTAAATTTATGTCTCGGTAGTTTTAAGAAATTAAATAGGAAAGCATTAATTCATTAATTACCAATTAAATCATACTTGATAAGAGTAAATGCTGCATAGAAAATATAAGATAAAATGAATACGAAAGAGATCATATTAAAAACATTTTACAGTGGAGCCTTTAAGGCTTGTAGTAATGATTATCAATTTTTTTGTTATTTCTATGTCAGATATGTAATAGGAGGATCCATGTTTTCCCTTAATTTCTATGATAAATCAAGTATCTTTGTTAGTCTAATTATCTTCCGAGTTTATTTTATAAATCAAATATTTTTAATTTACAGTCAAGCCTCAAAAACCTAACAACTTTAGTTGTGTATCTTACAATTGGAAAAATATGGTATGTTCCTGGGATCCAGTACACAATTATGTTACTACGACGTATTCGTTGGTATTTAAGTTATCTGGAAGATCAGGAGGAAGAAAATCGTATCCTTGCCCGAAAGAAAGCGAAGAAAATCAGAAACTACAGAATACTTGCTTATGGGATGCTTCTACGAATCCAATATACAGACAGCTATATGATTATTATTTATTCACGTTAAAAATAAAAAATGTATTGGGAAATATTAACGTTACATATAAGTTTCACCATTACGCTCATGGTTTGTATTAAAAGTGTAGACATTTATTGTTTTTATTGATTATCACTGATTTGGTATATCAATTTTTAATCCATACATATTTATAGTTATTCCAGAAAAACCAGAAAATTTATCCATAGTTAACAAAACGTCTGATAGTGCTCTATTGCATTGGATTGTACCTTTTCCAATGGATACTTTTCCTCCTGGTTTACATCATAGAATTACTTATCAAAATCAATGGGATCATCAGAAATCTTGGCAGGTACCTCTAATATTAATTACATTATTTAAAGTCCTAAATCGTTAGTGTAAACGATAAATTACATCGTTAAAATTCACCAAGTTAATCATATATAGCTAAATACACTTGTAAACTTAAAATGTACTAGACAATCAATTTGGAGTACTTAACTTTAAAAAAAACATTTCGGTTTCTTTATTTATTAACTTTCTCATTTTTTTTGCGTGGATTTTGAATGATTTGAAAATCATTTTAGATAATCAACATTACGAATGATGTAAAAGTATCCAAATGGTATTATAATCTTACGGGATTAAAATATGCCAATAGTGTATACGATGTTCGGGTTTATTCAAAAAGTGCAATTGCGGTAGGTGAAGATAAGTGGAGCAAATTTAGCGACGTGACATTTAGAACGTCACCAAGACGTAAGAAAATCTATAATACATTTTATATGTAGCAGAATAATGTGTGTAAATTTTAACTATGTATATAAATAAATATTTCAGTGCCTGCTTTGTCACCAAAAACTGATATCGGGAGCTTTGAAATAACAGAAAACATTGCTAATCGAGATGTTTATTTATATTGGCAAGCTATTCCACAGTATTTGGAAAACGGTGATAATTTTAAATACCAAATTGATCATGTCGAGGAAAATGGAAGAAAACTAATCATTTTGCCGAATGAAACTACTAGAACCTATGCTAAATTTAAGGGAATAAGTTTTAACAGTTATCGTTTTGAAATCGTTACGACGAATGTTGTTGGTATGAGTAAAGAAAGAGCAAAAATTGTTGTTCCCAGCAAATTTGAGAGTAAGAATATATAATATGCACATATACGCATATATACACGTATATTATTGAAAATAGAATTGTATAAAAATTTTAATATTATGTTGTAGTTCCACGCGAACCAATAGCATTTACAAAAATTGCATTTGATGGAGGTTTATATGAATTATCATGGAAGCCACCGAACATGAATACCGAAATTATAAATTATACAATTTTTTGGTGCGATAATGAGCGTGATCGTCCTTATCAGTGCACAGTATGTGAAATTGTTTATTACGAATGTCGTTTAGGCGCGATTTAAATGTATCGTAATTATGTCAAATATTTTATATACAGGGTTATCTTGATTGGGTGCACGTACCAAGAAATACTACCATTTATAGTATGACTGTACCTGATGCAAAAAAGGTCTACCAATTTGCAATTTCTGCGAATACACACAAAGGAAGTAGCGGTATGGTATGGGCATCGTGTACAGTGATTCATAACAAAGTTGTAGGGAAAATGAAGTCCGTATGGATAAATAAGATCGGATCCGATTTTATAGAAGTCGGATGGAAATTAGATTGTTCCGATCGTGTTGGTATCGTAGAAGGCTTTAACATTTATTATTGCCCTATAATATCTCCATACGATTTGAATTGCAAAGGTGTTAAACTTCACAATACTATTAAAGGAGATTCCGATACAATACATGGAGTAATAAATAACTTGAAGCCATATACCACATACATGCTAGCGGTTGCTGTTTTAACAAAAAGTGGTGAAGGACTGCATAGCGATCCTCTTTACAATACAACGCTTGAAGCAGCACCGACTACACCACCCCAAGATGTTAAAATTGTTAATGTTACAAATACTACTATGTTTATTACATGGAAACCACCGGAAGCAATGAACGGTGTACTTAGATATTATAAAGTGTATTATAATGGTATCGAGCAAAAAGTGGAAGAAGATAATCATATAGAATTAAAAGATTTATTAGCGCATAAAAACTACAGTGTCAATGTTGCCGCTTGTACTGTATCCTGTAGTGTGAAATCACCAACGATTTACAAAATTACGGAGATCGGTGTTCCTGGAGTGATCCATGCACCCTTTGTACGCTTCGTAAATTCCAGCCAAGTAATTGTTTTATGGAATAAACCTCAAAATTCATCCGGTCCTTTGGATTACTACGAAATATCTTCTAGTGATGGAGAAATACAAAACAGTACAAAAACTGGTACAGTGTACATGATATAATTATAACATGAGCATTTCGATGCATTATATTTATGCTTTATGCTTTCTTAAATTAAGATTTATTAAATAATAATGCTTTTATACGTTACACAGAGGCTCAGTTGTCTATTCCCGATTGTACGACTGTGAGACAAGACGGACTTAATCAGTTTCGTGTGAGAGCTGTAAATATTGCACCAGACAATACTCGTTTGAAAGGTCCTTGGTCGGAACCTGGCGAAGGCAATTGTTACAGT
The DNA here is from genome assembly GCA_025433975.1 of Liostenogaster flavolineata. Taxonomy (NCBI): domain Eukaryota; kingdom Metazoa; phylum Arthropoda; class Insecta; order Hymenoptera; family Vespidae; genus Liostenogaster; species Liostenogaster flavolineata. The sequence continues at coordinate 295,930 of JAITYT010000140.1, forward strand.
AACGGTAATATATTTTCTTCTATTCACAATTACTTTTTGGTATACTTCGTCATACTCGGAATGTTATTTTTGTTTATTATTATTTTACTGACGGTTATACTTTATGATATTATAAATGTAAATATATTCTTAGTAGTATTGAAATAATGTCATTAAAATTGTTATTAAAATGTTTATTATTATTTATACTGTATTACAAATAATAATTATTAGAATGTACTGCAGTTTTCATTTTTTATATCTTATGTAATCTTCGATGTATATATTTATTTCTATAAACTATTTTAATAATTAAGTATATTAATAATTAGCATATAATTAAAATTAAATCATTTATTTTTCAGGCCCGTCATTTGGAGTACGGATAGTTATATGGGTGATAGGTAGTTTAAGTGGAGTGGCTTTTCTTTTCTGCCTGGCATACTCGTCTAAAAGGTAATTTATCGCTTATTTTTCACACTAAATTATTTTTAGAGCTATGCAGTCACCCAACGAGATAGGATCGAGTTAAATTAAAATTTAAATCCTACCATATACAGTAACTTTCAGAAATATTCGAACGCTACGGTATAACTAACTGTACTGGCTTAACATTTTTGTTAACGGAAATAGATCCGATACCTATTTTTCTTAATAAATTACTCGAAACCTTGCCAACTTAGGAATCATCGAGTTTATGACAAAGAGAAACGTCTGTGTTTATAAAGTAATCTCCCTGGTTATTATTTCTAGCAATAATTTATTTAAAAAATTTACATATATCAAGTAATAAGGATTATTAAACGAAATAATATCTACAATAAATATCATACTAATTAGTTATTTATAGAATAATTTAATTTTAATAACATCCCTCTGTTTATATGACATTGCAGAATGTGGCTAAAATGCAAAGCTATGCGAGATGTCGAAGTAAAACTTCCACCGGGACTTGCCCCAAATATGGTAATATGTGATTAATATCTTTAAGCAAACAAAGATACTCCATACGCAATAATTATTTACTTTTACAACAAATACGATAATGTATGCTATCTTTTTTTTACTTAGAAATTACTTCAGAAGGTTGGCGAACAGCACATAAGACAATCTTCCGCTGATTCAAGCGGATGTTCCAGTGGACAAGAATCTGTAACCTCATCTCTTACATCCGATTCCCAAGTTTCCAGTGACAGTGGAACGGAAATAGATCCGATACCTATTTCTCCTAATAAATTACTCGAAACCTTACCAACGTGGGAATCGTCGAGTTTACGGCAAAGAAACGTCGGTGTAACGAGACCTGTTCTAACGACAGAGACTACACGTTGGGATCCTTACGTAAAAGTTGCTAAATCCGAAGAACCCATTATGGCAGATACTTTATCTTTGGCAAGGTCTACTCCCAATTTGACAGATAGTACAGGATATACGACTTCTCAACATACATGGTCTTCCACCGGTTATATCAGTATGCCATCATCTGAAGACTTATCTTGCAATCCCAGTCCAGTTCCTAAAGAAACTTCAGCTACAAGTGGTTATAGTGTCATTGAAGGAGTTCCTAAATCAAATCAATGTAAGTCTGAAGAGAATACTAATCCGAAAGAGTCCATTGATGATACCATGATGTGCATCAAAGAAGAGAACAAACAAAGCAATTCATACGTAACTCTCGCTTCTTTAGAGCAAAAAGCTAAAGATAAAAAGTTTACAGACTCGTTCAGAAATTTTGATGATTTAACTTTTGTTGAATCAAACTTATCAAATTTGGAACCCATAACACCATTGTCCACTTCGGATGAAATTTCTAAATCGTATGTGCAGACAGGTTTAATGGATTCGTTCAAGAAACCATGTATTGTTAACAGCGTGGATTCTATGAGGGCATCTTTAATGCAAACTTCTTTTGCCCCTACTTCCTTAACAGATTCATGCAAAAAGCCATTTGTTTCGTCTTTTGCGAGTCCAACAACATTAACGCAATCGTTGACTGAATCCTCGTCTAAACCATACGTTACTATATCATCTATTTCAGAATTGACAAAGCCACCAAATGTTACATCTAATTCGTTAGACCTTTCGCAGAAGTTACATTCTTCGCATAACACAGCATCGGATGGGGTATCCAAACCATACGTTCTTGCAGCATCAGTTTTTCAGATGCTACAACAACAAAGTGGAAAATCAGATACCTCTACTGTGAATATAGATGATAATAAAAGCGATGATTCTCAAGCATCTCTGTATTGGCAAAGTGAAAGATTGAAACAAAATACAACGCTAGATGCAGACAAAGTTAGTATTGTTCCCAATCCAAATTCTGGATACGTAACTATCGCAGAGAATCCAAAATTAGATCAACAATTACCACCTACGACATCAACGCCATGTGTACATCACGAAAGGTTTGAAAAGCCACTGACACAAAATACTATTGGTCAATCGTTAGATGAACAATATAGTAAAGTGACAGGCGTGCCAAGTACAATACAATGAAGATAAATACAAACTAATTACTATTTTTTTTCTGTATAATACTGATACTTCCTCTATGGTGAAATTCTCCATAATGAACCATTTGGTGCAATAAAGTTTCACATTTATAATAGGTGCTTGGAAAACTAAAAAATAAGTTTTACGATTGTTTTTAAAATTTTAATGCCATCTTAATACACGGGATCCGTATATAGCAAGAAGTAAAAAAGTTTTTAAATTGTTTTGCAAAAATGGGAATAGTATCTTTAGACAATGATTTTCAAAGCCAAGTATGAAATATCAAGTATGAAATAAAAAGCATAGTGATGTAAACAACGATAATATAATTAATTGACGATATTCAGTAAATCTTTGTGAAAGTATGTACAAAATGAATTAGTTTTGTATTATATTTCTTGTGATGAAAGGAGACATAGTAATATTAGAGTGATAAGAATAGGTTAAGTAAATTATGTGGCATATGGTCATTAATAGACAGCGCATTGTTGTCAAATCAGTTAAATAATAATACAAATATTTGGGAAATTATAATAATTCTCAAATTAAACGAAAATATCTATTTAGTTTACAAATTTTTTATTGAACTTTCTACAGTAGTGTAAATTTTCGAAATATCTTTTATATCGTTGTAAAATTCTTGAGCAAATTTTGCATAAATATTATTTCAGAATAGTTGCCAATAATTTTCTGTAAGATACTTTGATTTTTATAGAAAACTATGTGCATATGAATATTCTTCCTAAAATCACAATGTGTAATAGAACGTCAGATACTGTGGACGTGCAATAGAACGTTGGAGATCGTGGTCGTGTAATTTTGTATATTTCATCTTTCCAAACCGAAGGTTATGAATGCAAAGAAAATCAGAAATTATAAACTTGTAAGAGACTCTAATTTTGAATCTGCATGTCTAATGGAATTAAAACAAAAAGGAATGTTATGTAAATAAGATTTGATTTAAAGATCAATAAGTATTATAAAAAGTTAAAAGTATTTTGAGAATGTTTTCAGAAATATTCACAAGAAAGTCTATCGTAAACAACTTATGAAATAACTGTTCCTATTATATTAAATATGCAGTTAATCAAAGGTAAGAAAATATGTGCAACAAGATTTTATGTCGCTTATGACGCTATGAAAGAAATTACACTTACACAGCAGTCTTATGATAAAGTTCTACATAGTAACATTTAATGGAAACATGCAATCCAGTCCAGACATTTACAATCCAGACAATATGTGAAAGCAAGAATATATGTATGCATAATACCTTAAGCTAGTCATTGACAGAGTACATATGATTTTATAACAGACCTTTTTTTACGTCAATCTATATGTTTCCTTTTAGTAGCATGTATCATGCTATCTTTTTTTCTTTATATCTTTATGCATACATGTACAATAAAGATCTATTTTTTATATATCATTTCACACTTATTGTTTCACTTAATAGGCGAACATAAATATATTTACAATAACAAGGATTTTATAGATTATAAAAGTAAGAAATCCTATAAGATTGTAAATTTTTTAAAAATTAATACTTAAGAATATTATTAGAGTAAACATACACGTATGAAATAAAAATTTTTCACTTTTTTTAATCGCGATCACACGGAGTTCTTCACTCTTTTAACACTGGATTATGATTTTATACAAATTTTGATATAAATTATAGTAAAAAAAGGTCTACAGCTTTTAAAGTCGAGTAATTTTGCAAGTTCAAACAACGTTTTGTTTTGCCGTGGTTGCCGAATATATTTAAATGTCTAAACATATGTTGTTTGTGCTTGTAAAATGCTACCTATTAAGTTGTGCGGATATATAATGTATTATTACATGTAACAATATTAGTTTTTAACGAAATTAAGTCAGTATAGAAGGAATAATATAAATTGCAATCGTAACCCAATAGATAATAAAATTATACCACAATTGCAATATGAAATTTGCGCGATACATCGATAAAATTTTAATAAACGACATTTTTAACGCTTCTTTTTGAGAACTTCTTAACAATATTTTAGGAAAGAAAAATCTGTAGTTATATGATCGATTGATTCTTTAAAAGATAGCAAATACACGCTTACATACAATCTGCAAAATATGTTCATGTCAAGATGTTTTTTTTTTATAATGCAAGCTTAAAAATTAATTTAGAAGATAATCAAGCACATCTACTTTATTAGGTTTTACATATCTCCATTGTACATAAAAATATCTATTATTATCTATTTTTGTTACATATTTATAAATCAGAAAAAAGTACTTTATTATGTAATACAAATATATTAAGTCTAAATTTAAAAAATACAACTTGACTTAAGGATTATGTAGAAATATTGACATCATACGGTATATAAAGCGTATTTGTATAATTTAACATTATATCTTTATTAATCGATTTATCTTATACAGGCCAAGCATATATAAGATACCTACATTCATATCTTTCTTATGTAATCAAACAATTTGTATAATTTAGTTAGATAATGGATAATGTTTTAAAATTTCTAATGTTTATGTTTATGATTTTCGTTTTACCTTGGGAGCTCAGTATTATGAGCAAAAATTGAGTTATAACAAAATTTAGTAATTCTATATCGAATCTTTTTTACAAATTCTATATTTGTGATACATATAATTTGTATAGTTTGGTACTTCAATCTTGTTCATAAAAGAATTATTTTATGCAAATATTATATATTCTTTATGTGCATGGTATAGTTATGTTTATATCGATAAATAACAGGATTTAATAATAATAATAATGTTGAGCTCTCCCTGAGAATTGTTAAATTGATTTATCACGTTTTTATTCAATATTTGCCATTGACAGATTGCAAAGCATTGTAAACTTTGCGGTACCTATTATTAAAAATGTAAAGCTATACTATCACATTAACTTTACATTATTGAGATCTTGTACAGAGTATTGTAAAATATATTTTTACTACCTTTTTTTGGTTTTATTATTTATTTCTTACAACACAAGTTGTGTTTAAGTTTATCTCTATCTTTATAAAATATTATTAATTAGCCATTATCTGCGCCATATCGCCGAGAGCCTTGCCATTTTATGTTCTTTCACACTTTGTTCCAAAGTTACTTTATTTTCAATACTCATACAGAGATCATGCTAAATGTTTACAAGAAATCTTGTAATTTAATCTTGAACATTGCTATCGCTGTGCTTAGAAAATCGTTATTTTATAATTATTAATTGAAATATATTACCACTTGTATATAATTATCCTGTATTTCTTTTTAATCAAACTTCAATAACCTTAGAAGTTATTTTTTCGAATGAATTTTATTTGCTTACTATTCGTTAAGTTATGCTTTATCTCTGTGGTGTATATCTTTTCAAGTACATCTATGGATAGTACGAAATTGCTAAACAAATGAAAGACATTGATTTATTGAAAATACGACCGATCTACTTTATTTTAGTAGTAACCATAACAAAAATAATAAAAAAACGCAAGTGCACACATATAATTTCTGTAGTTTGGATTTTCTTCTTGAAGTTAATATTTCAAAATTAAAAATGAATGAAAATTCCAAAAATATTATATGCTAGAAATTTAAATGTATTTAAATATTAATTTAGTTTTTATTTATAAATCGCGTATTTTATTTTTCATGTATATGAGATATTTAATGCTTAATTGTCGTAATACGATTTTTATTTGTTATAATACCTAATTTGTTCAGTTGATTAGCTCAGACTGTACGAACGCTCTAATTTTAATTAATATTTGACAAAACTTAGAAATAATGTTGATACAATATCGAAGATACAATTATTTATTAAAAGATAAATCGTAAAAGATATGGTAAAACTAGCGATAGTAAGAATGTGGAACTCATCGAAAGTGGTAATCAGAGTGTACAAGGAATAATAAAAAAGCATTTAAAAATCGAACGAGCGCGCTTCGTGAAAGCTCTTTTAAACATTTCGTTAGATAGATCTGGAAGAGATGCAGTCGCACTTTGCGATTGTTCGTGATTTCTCAAAGACGTTTGCTTGTATCCCGTGATCACAAGGTTACGAGTTGTTATTTTCTGAAATGTTACACGCGAAGTCTAACGTGTTTTTGAGAGCCGAATTCTCGGGTGATTCGGTTGCTATATCACGCTGTTTTCGACTCTCTGGAATACTCCAAAGGAGCACGCCTGTACTCTTTCAGCCTCTCCTCAAGATATGTTAACGGTTGTTCGATTGTCGCCTGTCGAGACTCGATTTCGCTTACGGTTGGGATTCGCGTGTCTACAGGGATTATTCTCTAATTCTAACTAAAGGGTTAGTAAATAGAGGTGGGTCGGTGACTCGCAACTGTCTCTTCGGAATGGATCGAGGCTCATCGATAAGGAGCTTTTGCGAAGTTTCATCCCTTAGGTTGACGGACTGGTTTAATGGGTGATAATGGATGGTTTACCAATTTTCTTTTGTCCACTTGTTCTTAATTGTTTCCCTGGATTTCTCGATGAACGGAGCCCCCAATAGATGAAGGCCGCCACAACTAAACGCAGAGCGCAACGCGACACCTCTGGCAGTAAAAAAGTCTGATATTTAAATTTTCCAGACCTATAAGATTACCTCGTGGGGAGGTACGGAAGTTGGTTTTTTGTTGCGCTGCTGTCATGGGCAGGACCACGATGCGATGTTCTCTCTCCACGCTTTAATGACACATACTGGTACCGGTAACGACTACATGCAGGTAGTACCTGCAACCTTTACGTGTAAATTGATAACTGGGATATAATGACTGCCACAGTTAGAGATACTGTTTCATGTGCGTATGTAAATGTATGTCTTTATTTTTCGATAACTAAATTATCTCGCAATAGATGCAGTTTTCTAAATAAAAAAATAGAAACATATTTTTTAAGGTGGTGTGAAAATTTATTTCTACATTTAAAGAGACACCGGCCACTAAAAAGATTAGAAACAAATTGTCTTAATGAATAGGAATTATCTATAAATTCATCAAATTCCACCAATTAGGAATCTAAAAATAAACTGTCAAGAAAGTCTGGCTGGTAGGATTTGAGCTCGTAATACTGAAACTAATCAACACACACATACACACCACTTGGATGGGATTATATACAAGTAAACGTAACATCTGCTGGACAGACTGGAATTTAAATTCCAGTCAATCATTTTTCCGCAAGGTGCCACCACCAGTCTGACTAGGTTCGGTTAGACTAACGGTATCTATATTGTAATGTAGTTAAGCTAGGTTAACACTACGTTTACGGATATTTTTGTATACCTATCCTTACGGGCACCTGTCAAATTGACGGGTAAAAGAAACCACGTGTTATCTTCTAAAAAAAAAGAAACGATTAATTTAATTTAAAATTACATATTACATTTATAGTTAACACTTGATTTAATGATAAAGATTAATACGAAAATGCCTACAGGTATGTACATATTTATTCATCGATGCTACAATATATGCAAAAGAATTTATTTATTTCGAGATAAAAATGTTATCTACCAGCATTACCGGCCATGAAACGTCATTCGTAGACGATTTGCTTCGTGCCGATGGAAAAATCAAATAGAAACTATTAACGGTGTCCTCGCGGATGATAAGTCTATATTTCCTTCTTTTCAGTAGCATGACTTATTCATTTTTCGTAACGGCGAGCGCCAAATAAATAAGAAGCGCGAAGCTTCTTCTTTAAACCCTCATCGAATGGGTTTATTGTCGTACCTGTCGGAAAAAGCATTACATTCGTTTCGAGGAATCTTACATCATATCAAAGGATCACCTTATCCGCTGATCGATCGTATTCGCACCAATACGAGAAATCATAAACGCAATCGTACGTAGCGCATTTATCTTGTTGGAAAGGTGCTTCTTCAAATCTGACCATTTTTTTCCGAACTCTCTCCTACATTTTCTTCTTGAGCCACGATGTATCTCATTATCACATAATCGTTCTAGCGTGAAATTTTATCAAACAATTCGCGATAAAATGACACGATTATAAAGAATAAAAGAAAACAATTGAACAAGTACGATCGCTTTAAAAAGAGATCGCAAGAATGTTCATTTCGATGAATTTTCGAGAAGAAATAAAGCTAGTTAAAAACTAGTATTTAATTAAAAAAAATGAATTAATCGTGTAATATAGAATGCCGGGTTATTAAAGAAAAAGAAAAGTTGACTTTAAAATTCTGTAAATAAATGTAAATCAATAAAAAAGAATAACGATTTAAGGAGTACCGTTAGAACTTAGTTTAAAAAAAGATTTAATTTTTAAACATTCACGACTCAAAAGTTATTAAATTTAGTTATTTTTACTTTAAAATACCATTCGCTATCGAGGTTCTATCAAAAAGTAAGGAGATCGTTCCTAAATCGAAGGGAGATCGATCGTAAATTCGCGTTAGAATGGAAGGCGATGTTTTTCACTTCACGGCTAAAAATCGATCTTCATCGTGGTTACGCAATCGCTACCGCGTTCATTCGTCACTTTAATTACGCATCTTCATGGGAAGACTCCCAGGGCATTTCTCTCGAGTATTCTCCGCTCGAAAGTCTTTTCTACAATCCTATAACCGAAAGAATAGATTCCACGCTCTCTTGAGAACTCTGTCCTCCATTGTTGTCGTAATTCGCAATCAAGATCGTTCCGTAAGAAACGAAGTGCCGTAAAAGAGTTTCATTGATTAAACGATCCGAGGGCGTCTTGCGAGTGCCGAATAACGGGCGCGACCTCCCCGTCTTTTACGAGGTGTACGCGTTTCCCTTTCAAGACAGGGCCATCTTCTCTTCCTTTACATCTCTCCTTTCGCCTCGATTCGTTTTGATTCCTACTTTTGGCTTTTATCGTTCGTGCTTGGTCGTCGTCCAATCTGTTACCTTTCATTAGCCGTTTATTGACTTACGACCGATTCCTCTCTCGCAATAAAGTTTCTCGTTATTCTCTACCTTTGACTTTGTTCGATCGTCGCGAGATCTAGATTGACTCTTCGAAGCACAAGTTTTTGGGCAATAAAAGAAATCCATGTTGCACAGAAATTGTATTTTCTTATAAAATGTAAAAAATTAGGCTTATTTTAATTAACAGAGAGATAAGATTACGTAAAATTAAGAAAAAATTAAGAAAAAAATTTAATTAAACGCAGAATCTAAATAGCGAACACAGTGGACCGTTGAAGTAGGGTGGGTCTCGATGTAAACTTCTTAGTAATTTTAATTCTTCGAGGTGGTCTATAAGAAATCCCACCATGAATATTTAGGTATCAAAAAGTTGGGAGATTTTGAGTTCTGCCATGCTTCGAAAGATTGAACGGCTCGAAAAGAACTCTCGAGAACGAGGTTCGATATATCTACGTACTTTTTCCTTGAGAAAGATCGCGCGTATTTACGTGTTACCCCGAGCGACGAACGATTTTGACCAATCGATTCAATGCATATCGTCGTAAAGCTCTACTTCTTTAGAAACGTCTGTTTGGAGCGGAACGAGCGATCAAGGAAGAAGAGAAGATTGCGACCAAGAAGAGTGGAGCAGAACTGATGAAAAAGCAAAAAGCGACGGATATGGAGCGTCGAGAGAGAGAGAAGGAAGAAAAAGAAAAAATGTAAAAGTGAGTAAGGCGTTGCTCTGCGAGTTCGTTGCTATGATAATGGATAACAAGCGTATTTAGCCACGATAAAGAAAAGCCAACGTAAACGGAGCGTCATCTCGACACGACCGTAACGAGGAGCGTGTCAATGCACACAGGCCCATTGAAAAGAGAAAAGAAGAGAAATAGGAGAAAAACACAAGAGAAAGAAAGAAAGAAAATTAAGTAAGTTCGTACAAGTATCAGCTTGAAAAAGACGGGAGAAAGCCTTTGAGCGTTCCAAACACGCGTGATTCTCTCTTGTATCCTCGGATTTGCGATATTCGTGTTCAACGTACTCCTCGATTGATGCGCCTTCTTTTATTAGAAAAGAAAGCTCAGTTTTCTGCGTAATCGAGCGTAAAGGTGACTCCGTAGCTTCATTCGATTTTTATTTTTCGTAAATCACTTATTCGCGAAGAACGGGTGCCTTCGTTTGTCTTCGACCTTAAAAAATATGTTTTCGGTTCTTTTTCATTGCGATCGCCTTATTTCCCTAAAGATAGCATTTCGTAAGGTAAAAAGACCAAGATAACGATTCTTTAGTATAAATACTTTAACCCTTTGTGCCATGATAGAGCTAAAAATGTCCAACCTATTTGATAACTAAGTATGCAAGATGGCATATTTTTTATAGTACCTTGAAAAATTAAAATTACTCGAAGTACGGAGGTTTATATCGAAATTCATCTACTTCAACGGTTCACCGATCAATTCCTCGTTTAATTAAATGCTTTTTTAATTGTTTCATCAATTTTATAAAATTTTGTCTTTATTGATTAAAATATACCTGATCTTCTTAATTTTATGAGAATAAAGTTTCTGTGCAAGATGGCTTTTTTATTGTCTAAAATCCCGTGTCTCGAAAAGTTCAAAGTAGTGTTACTCGAACCGTCGCATTTTATTCGATGCCAATTTCATAAACGCGTAATATTTAATATCCTCTTACGACTGTAACGGAACGGAGGTGATGGAAGTTGAATTTCTTAAAGAAATATTTTCAACGTATAAATCGTAGGTAAACTTTGCTACAACGTTACTTATAGAATAAAACGTTATTTTAGGCTGTTTTAAAATCACTTATCGAATCGATCTATTTCTTATTTCGTAACACTCGAGATAAAAATTATACGCGATCATTTTTGTATCAGCATCTTCGTCGTTGTTATTATCGTAATACCAATATGGTCAGCACGGTTAAACTTCGCGTTCTTAGTTCGAGCATAATATTTGGCAAGATGCTTCTTAAATTCTCTTCGGATCCGCCATGTTCGCGAACTTGCCGTTTTGCGGCTGTAAACTCGCTGGTAAATTTTGCGGTGCGAAATAACGGGAAAGTTTGTACTTAGTGAGATTCGTCGAAAAACTCTTTCCGCAAAATGAAAGTAAATATTCTCGAGTTCAAAGCAGACGAACATACGTACGGTAAGAAATTTCTCACGAATTACGCTTTGACCGGACCACCGATGATCTTTCCTCAAGGTCGATTTATTCGAGCCATTGTATTTCTTCGTTTGAAAACAGTAAATCGTTGACGAACGTTAAAACGGTAAAAAAATGTAACACTTTTGCATAAAATAAAATAGTAATATCGAATATACAATCTCGATTAATGGAAAATACGATGAGCACGGCATTCGATTGAGTTCGATAGTGGATACGCATTTTGTGAATTAATAATGCGTACTGCTTTCTCTTTTAACCATTTGTGTATCGCTTTCTCGTAGCCTTCGAAAATCGAAATTAAAATATCCTCGATAGAAAATCATACATCCGTAGATCGTCGTTGGTAGGTAAGATGTACAACGAATATGTCGATACACGAAAGAAAAGCATGTAATAACACGACCAATAATTATGTAGGATTATAACTTTTCTCGAAATGCCCACGAAAAAAATTGAGCGTTGGGCGAGCCGGGATTCGAACCCAGGTCTTCGTATTTCGCGTGCAATGCTCTAGTTCACTAAGTTACCTGATCCAGAACTACTTCGATAGTCTCGTAGGCATACAACTTAACCCTTTAGTTAAAAGCGTCCAAAACCGTCTTGAATTGGATTTAATCGAGGTGTCCAAATTGGGCCTAGAAAAGGTTAAACATAGCGCGAGACGCATCCCCACAATTATGAAGTACTTGTTATCGACTTTTTAAGGAAAGAGTTTTCGGCGAACACGTCGTTTAAAAAAATGGCATTCAATCCTATTTCTATTGTTTCTTCCAGTCAAGTGTCACGTCAAAACTATTTTCTGAAATGTTTGTAACTTGCACATCGACAGAAATTCCGTATTAAAATACCATTTGGAGTAAAACTATAAAGGTAGATTTTTATTGGCAAAATAACGCCGTTCTTTTTGACGGCTTGATAGTTCGCGGTTGTCGAACTCAATGCTTTGTTGCGGCGCGTTTGGATTCGCCGGTGGCCATTTGTATGCAATCGCTCATTGGTCGGCCCTTGGTAACGTGAGATTCGTTTTTCCGGCGACATTTGTTTGCTGCAGCGCTTCCGTCGTCGTTGCGAGAAGTTTTCGTGTTCCTGTGATTCACGATCGAAAATTCAGTGTGAATCACGCCGGCGTGAACTTGTTTAAGTCAAAGGGCCCTATTGACGCGCCACTGAACGGGAGAATTCTCCGGCACGCGTAAATAACACGAGAATCGTCTACTAATTCAATTTTCCGTCCCTCCTGTCAAATCCAATTAACGGCGTGTCACGGGGCTTCTCCGGCAATCGCGGCAGCACTCACCCCCGCAATTATATCTGGAGTACGCTCTTTTATCAGGAGGATTTCCCGTTTCACTGCTGAATCACAGCAACGGAACCGAATAGCGCGAGAGCCAATTGGCCTTTCAAATCTAACGATTAAAATTCATGATGTTCGTTAAAAAACAGTCCTATTTCGATTTCGGATACGAACCAGAGTTCCGCCGTTTTACTCCTGGTACGTCGTTCTTCTTTGACTTCGATCGATGCTCGCTTTTTTCATACTACATCAAACCCTGATCAAACGCATTTTCGGTCTTGTTTTTATCCTACATGATCGCAACGTCGTAGGGATACCTCGAGGAAGCGACTTAGAATTTACATTGCACAGAGCGGACCTATCAACTGCACTTGGCATAGAAATACGTACTTTCACCGATGTTGTGTTATGTTTTGATTTGATTTGATTGAGAACGTTATATTGACCTTATTTAAAAATCTCAGTTTGACCTGTCGTTAAGTTCGACAGCTCTTCTGACAGTATTTTTTTTATTTAAGAAATCTGTTATTAAAGATTGTTTGCTCTTGCCTTTCAAATCTTTATGAACTTCTTAATAGGAGGAAGTTTGAAAGTCTCTTTGAAATATTTCGAATCTACGGTAGTCTCTCTTAAAATTAATATCTTTGCCCTAGCGTTCTAGAAGTATCGTCCCTCGTGTACTAAAAAGGTTCCAGTCAATGGGTCTGGCTGCACTTGTCAGCCGCCTCGAGGAGATCCCGCCATGTGGCTGCTGACAGGCACTTTGCGTTTCGGATATTTAATACGTACAATATTTTATTAACACATTCACGGGCAGTAAAGATGTTATCGAGCTGCAGAATACTCAATATAGTACATAATACTATATACAATATATATATGAGATATTATACCTTATATGGTATGTAAATTAGTAATGTAAAATAAGTGTGAAATGTAAAATAAATTTGAATAGTGTAGCATTCACGTTATATCACGTCACTACGAAAATGAATACGTGTTAATCCTTCATTTCTTAAGTCACCTGGCATCTAGATTGCAGTTTATGTTGACTGAAAACTGAATCACTGAGTCCTGCCACGCTAAAAGACCGCCGCGCTTTCCCAAAGACGCTTGCAAAAGCTTGGGTGCTTAGATAACGCGATCACAGGATTATAAGTCCTCGGTTACGGAGTATTATGCGGTAAGTCTCCCGCATTTTCGAGAATCAACTGATTAAGTGATGCAGTTGCTAGACTACAATGTTTCGCATCCCTGGAATATTCTAGCGAGCACGCCTGCATTCTCCTAGCCACCCCTTAAACTATATTAAAGGTTTCTCGACTGCTATTTGTCGAGATTCGTGGTCGTTTATTTTATCGTGTCGTAAAATATTAATGATGGTGCGCGAAGAGATTATTCTTCAAATGTAAGCAAAGGGTTAATGTATAATTAGAGGTGACCAAACCCAAATGTTGTGCTCATTTCCTATGGAAATATAACACGATTAACTTTGATTCACAATCACTATTCTCAGAACAAATTGATAAATCGTGTACGAGAGATCCGCGTTAGTGGATCAAATTGTACGGAAGATTCGTCTTGATCAGGCTGGAAATTAGAGTAGGAAGATGGCGGAGATGAAGAAGAAATGGCGTTGGTAGAGGATTCTAGCGAATAGATAACACGTGTTTGGATAAACAATTAAAAAATTTGCTATGCATGAGTAACTTCTAATACAGAGTTACTAGCTAAATGGCTAGAATTCACACAGACGCTTAACGTATTTAGCTTGCGTTATTTAGCTAATCGAGTTAAAAACGTATTAATATGTCTGCCGCATATATTATCGTCGTTATTGCCCGAACAAACATTCAATATTGCGAACGCTTATAATCGTTTTACCTCGAGGGTAAAAATCAAATCCAATCGAATCAAACCCAAAATCAACTGCTTGGAGTTGTGGCGACCGCTTGATACAAATACGTGGCGAACTTAGTATCTAGCACCCAGTCTGTGGTAGACTGGGGAAGGCGCGCCTGCCTACAGATC
>JAITYT010000140.1:323082-336104 GCA_025433975.1 Liostenogaster flavolineata
AAGAGAGAAAGAGAGAAAGAGAGAAGGAGGTAAAAGGCGATTTCGCGAGTCCTCCTTCGAGAAGTTGGCTACGGGCACACGGTACTTGCTTTTGCCGCTCTCCGTCGACGTGTCGTAGTCGATCGTGCCGCGCCGCCTTGGAACTCGCCGTTCGATCGTGTCTCTCTCTCTTTCTCTCTCTCTCTCTCTCTCTCTTTCTCTGGATATGTGTGTACGTCGAGTGCGTGAACAAAGTTAGAATTTCGTATGCCGATGGAACGAAACGCGCTACGAGAAAGTGAAAAAAAGTGAGAAAAAGTGAGAAAAAGTGCGCGTTTGCTGTACCTCAATGTAATTCTTGAGGCGAAATCACGATCGAAGAAGGCGATTAATCGTCCACTGGCTTGATGTCGGTGGTGGCGACGCGACGATTCGAACGGAGAGAAAAAACGACGGAGAAAGAGGAGCAGAACGAATAGGAGAAAGAAGAACAACAACGAGAATTAAAGAAGAAGAAGAAGAAGAAGAAGAAGAAGGAGGAGGAGGAGGAAGAGGAGGAGGAGAAGGGCAAAACCGCTCCCGGTCTCGAGATCTGGATTACGCGGACAACTCGAGGATCGCCAAGATTTTGCCGGTTCATAAAAAAAGTAAGTGCGAATTCCATCGGGTCTCCTTTACGTTGCGTTCACACTAAAATCACGACATCAAGTTAAGCGTGTCGGATCTGTTCCTAAAGAGTTCCTAAAGGTCTATCTCTAAAAGGACATTAATCTTTTACGATTGAATATGTCTAAGAGTTATTTTGGTATCGAATTTAACCCTTAGGCCTTCATTGGTTCCGCTACAGAGACATCCGTTATTTGTTTCGTAACCCTGGTAGTTCTCTGTGGAGGCATTTTGATTTTAATATTATTACGCTTAAGATGCTCTGTTATCGTCGGTATTAGCAATTGTTATCTGCAGTTCAAACGTGCTAAGTCTGTAATATTGAAGTGAAATTATTTTGTGACCCTTTCATGCAGAAAAATCAATGGTGAACATTTGTAGCTGAGTGTTAGTGAAGACGTATTTGATTTTGAATCTTTTGATTTGAATGATTTGAATATTTTGAAAAATGATAAAAGTATTTTAACACATTGCGCGCTGGCCTCGAGAAAATGTGGAATTTTGAGTCTATCGTTTGACCGCCGAACCCGCGATATTGTGTGATTTTTTGTCCGTATGAGTGTATGTTTTGCTTTATTTATAAATTAAAACTTTCAGTTTTGTTGAATCTTTGGTTTTTGTTCAAGTGTATATGACGAATATTCAATTAAAATATATTATTTTACGAAAATGTATAAGGTTTTTAATATTTCTTTTAGCTACTCATTTTTTAGAGACAAGCAAATGAGGCCGGCATTCAGGCCTTCAGTGCCTGTGAATCGGCGTGCAATGTGTTAATATCTAAAGATTATGATGATTATGGTTCGTATACATCAAGTAATGGCAGTAAAATTATATTGCAGAAGATATGTACAATGAGGATTATTGAAAGTGAAAGCGAAGATTCGTTAGAAGACTCTTCGAAAGTTTTATTTACAAGTGGAAAATACATATTTATAAAATAAATGAAATCAAATACATTTACATGAGCGTATAATTTTTTTTAATTAAAGTGAGACATCGTTTTGTCAGACGTTCTACTACAAAAGTTTGTCGGAGTTGTTGGTAGGTAATAGTAGAGAACCGCACAGAGTGCTGAGTGTTAATAACAAGTGAAACGATTTTTACAAATAGATACGAATTCATTTTCTTTTTCCATTTACCTCATACGTGATCTCGTATTAAAAATGCTTGAAAATGTCTAATTTGTCTTCTTCAGAAAGGAGAAACTGTCTTTTTTTGCTTATCTCCATTAGATATGTATTGGTCCCAGGTTAAGATCTCTTATATACATGTTGTATAATTTCTTACTTGGCTGTTCACTCATTCATTCGTTCATTCATTTGTTCGTTCGTTCGTTCGTTCATCTGTCCGTCCTTCGTTCACTCACTCATTCCCTATTCACCTTTATCCTTGATTCAGCGAGATTACTGGATATTTGTCCAGTAGGTGTATCTTGTACAGCCTTCTCTAGGTTGATGTAGTAGTCTTTGACTGTCGGGTTTTGGCGGGAGTCTATCCTTATCCAGTGCCTTTCATTAATTTTGTATATAGTTCGATTATAGATATAATTTTTGAAATGGGAATACGATCATCGATAATTCGCAGAGTTTCTCGAAAAGACCCCTAGGTATGACTTCATTATCAATGACAAAAGACTAGAACGAACAATCGAAGTCGACATGTCTCTTCAACAACTTGATCGTTAGACAGTTGAGAATATTTAGGGAATCCTTTTCAGAATTTAAGAAATCATTATGACGTTCCTTACCCCGACAAACTGTACTTCTCTTCAAAGGCATTGTTTCGATCTTAAGGTTTCCAGGGATTACAGGAGGCTCGTAGAAACGCGCGAGTAATATTACTGCGATTAAATTCCTTCCTACATGGCAATGATTAATTATGGAAGATTTTCAGTAATCAGTTAAGGTGCTTGCGTCAAAGCGATCGCGTTATTCCCAATTAAGTTCGAACGTATTCGCACGCGACATTTGTAATATCTGTATTATCTTACATCGCGACAAATTAGGGACAAGTTAGAGTCTTAGAGTTATGAATATTATCCAAAGAATCGCGAACGTGTAATGCAAAATAAGCATATTCAATAACGCCGGTAAGTGTGTGGTTTACTTGTATGGGATATGATAATGATGAATAATGATGGAATATGAGTATATTTGGATTGGTATGGGTCATCTTATATTTATAGGAAGAATAGTCGTAATAGTCGTAATAAAGGTAAAAAGGTAAAAGGTAATAAAGGTAAAAGTAGTAAGTCGTAATAAAGGGTTTCGTTTGCGTTATAGTTTCACTCGAATCATACTTCTCAAAAAAGCGTTTACCCTTGCTTTTCCACTTCGGGACCCCCTTCCATTCACGCGACCAGTCGTACTTTCTTATTTTACTAGCACAGCGTCGCTTGTTTTAAATCCCCAGAAAAGGTGCCCGCATTTTTCGTCATTTTTTTCCACTTTTTTCCACACTTTTTTATTTTTCGCTGTTTGGCTTTGTATACGAAAAATCTGAACAAATTCACCACCTTAGATAACATTCTCCGGATCGTCTAATTTTTCGTTAAGTAGGAAAAAGAGGTAAGAATCGAAAGTTACATTTTACCCTGTAGTTATCTTCCCCGTTGAGACACAAGATTGAAACTTAGTACAACACGGTTTCTTTTAATAAACTATCTAATGGTGTGATGCGAGATAAAATCAGCTCAAGGACACTTTTTATCATTTTATCCTGCTATACCTTTTGAAATTATTTCTCAACCCTTGAACCTTATTTGTGACCGATGATACGACCGGTCGAATTTTACTTTTGCACAGTTTCACATAAAATTCATAGAATTTTTTTATCAAATGGCTTTTATTAACGCTTTATTTATCGTTTATCGAGTTTATTTTTCTCCGAAAAGTAGGCAAACACTATGACGTGTTGTTTAACGAAGTACGAAGGGATAAATTCGTTTTTGGCGATCTCAACTTTTTATTTACTTCGCGAAAAACGAAATTCGGTCCTAATCAAAATTTAGAAACGCGAGGAAAACTAAAACAAACGATCTCGTAACAGGAATGTCGATTCTCGATCATCAGCGGCGCTCGTCGCGCGTATACAGCGAGGATACAAAAAGGAAAGGAGTATCGCGGAAATTGCACAAAGATGCACTTCCGCGGGCAGACCATTAAACGCGCGCACGATCGCGGAGTATTTTTCATCGTTAGCCTCGCCAACGTAATTGAAAATAACGTTCGACACAAAAGGGCTGCATGCGTACTCCTCTGAGTGTAGAAATAAAAACAGGTGAGAGGGGGCGGGGGGAGGGACCATCGCCTGGAAATAAACTCGTTAAAAGTATCCGTGATAATAAAAGGCAGGAAAGGATGACATATTTGAATAAATATTGTTCTTTTTGGCAGTGGACGTGGCTATTCAAGTACGTCTTTAATTGGTGTGTCGAAATAAAACTTCGATTTTTTAATAAAGAATTTATCAGTTTCTTTATAAAAATGGTCAAAGATATATCATTGAATGCAATTTCCATCGTAAAAAACTGTCCACAGATTTTGATGCGATCCACTCATCGTGTGAATATGACAGCTGGAGTAACACTTCCCATTCAAGTACTTTCAACGTATTTTGGACTGGTTTTGCAAGATGTGGCCTAGCATTGTCAAGCAGCGAAATTATTTCATCGTGTCTTCTGGTTTATTTCGGTCGTTTTTTTTTATCAACGCATGATCCAAATTGATTAATTGTTATCGATAGCGATTAGTAATAACTTTTTTACCAGGTTTTTTGGTGCTCTTTCACGTTTTTTGTTACCGAGCTCGAAATCACCACTTTTGAATTCTATGTTTCACGAGTCTTTTGAGATAAAATATGTTCACCATAAGCTTCTTGAAACAAAGAATGAACCTCGGCAGCAGTTTTCTTTAGACCAAATAACACGAAAAATGTATGTCGCAAATGCTCCGTATTTGGCACGTAATTCAACGTTATTTAGAGTATTTATGAAAAAAGTATGTCATTTACACTTTCACGAATCGACACATACTAAATTTTAAATATGGCTGCCAATGCTTTAAAACATAACAGCTGTGAATGACACGGAGTATACGGTTTACGAGTAATGTCATCTGTTAGAAAATGAATGTTTTATTCCGATACACCTATTATATCAATATTGATATCCAATTCGCTGTTCGAAGACGCGCGATCAATTCAAGATTGAAATGCGTATTAGTATTTATGGCAACCCATGAAGATCTCGACTTAGACACGCTTTCGCGGCAGAAAGATTTCGTCGGTGTTTAGTCATTTCTTTTAATTAGCAGAATCGGCGGGATGATGTTTTCAACAGATAGGAATTATCCTTTCTAGAAAAGTAGCTGTAAAATTAGCATAGCCCGCTCGTTCGGTTACCCTTTTCTTCCTCTCACCTTTTTGTTCGTCTGAAGGAAGACGCATTAAAACGTTATATTTTGCATACTCGTTTGTGGTATGGTTACTCGTAACGCGTCAACACCGACAATGAACTCGCGAATAGCGAGAAGACTGTCTTCTTGACGCGCATAGAAGATATCTTTCGGTGATGCAATAAAATACTACAACGTTCGCAAGCACACGATCTTTTATGCATAAAGTTAGCAAACGATCGAGTCGTAATTTTGCGTGTTCATGTTTTTTAACAAATGCCGAAGAATTGCCAATTGGTTTTGGATACCCGTGTGCATGTAGTATGCGCAATGTGGGCACGAGTTCAAATACAGGTCTACGGAGGCTTGATAGTACCCGGATTTAATACGAGAGAGAGAGAGAGAGAGAAATGTCTGCCAAAAAAACTTTGGAAAAAGACTATTACAGCTATGTTTAGAATTTCCATAGGACTAATGCGTAGCATTGTCAGGATTGAAGTTTATCATTTTGATGGAGGCATCTTTAAGTAGAATTGTTTCGCATCTTATAGGAGGAGAGATTGTACAATACTTAAATTGATAATCCAGATATTAAGTCCGAGGAAGACGATCCACAAAAAATGGAACTACGTTTTTCTTCATCTTTAGAGAATTACGCGCATTCCGTCATTCACATTTTTAATGAAAGATGCGGTGCAGAATTCTGTCGTCATCCCAAAGAATACTTCTCGTTTCAAACAATATTAATACGATGTACATAGGTATACCGTAAGAATCATTATTGTTATTCTGCGATCGTCCATCATCCATCGATTCGCTGCATTTTGATTATCTCCATGTGTTCTCTAGTTTCTCTTGACCCAAGTACGAGACCAACGTAAACACATAAATTAATTTAAACTTCTCAACAAATTCTCTGGTTATAGAGAAGTAACAGCATCGGGTTCTATCCGTTCTTTTTCTTCTTTTTTTTCTTTAGCATGGAGTTTCCTCGCCACCAATGAAAAGCCAGGACTAGCGGCAACGGCAATTCGCGTTCGCTCCTTACTGTTTAACCTCGAGTATTTTGCATCGTCTAACCTTGAAATCCCACTCGTCGCCTCTCGCATGTTTTTAAAATATTCGATGTTAGGTTCGTGCGACTCAAGCGCATGCGCTCCGAACTCTACGCGTTTGTTTTTCCTCTACCTTTCTGCGCTTTCGTCGACTAGGAAGGTACGCATGTAGGTATGTAATGTACAATACTATATACAGGATGTCTCACCTAACTATACACCATCGCAAATACCTTTATTTACGGAGATACAAAGAAATGCTTCAAGAACAAATTGTTCTATTTCAGGGAAGAAATTAGTCTGTAAGTAGTCTGTAATAGACGAATTACGTCGTAAATAAAACAAGGACTCCATCCGGAGGCAGGCGTAATTAAATTATCCAAACTTTCGGAGTAACAACGATGATCCAGTAACACTTATATAATGGGTGAAACGACGATGATCACAGATCGTGAAAGTTCTTTTTTTTTGCCCGTTCACGAAAATGGAAAACTTGCTATACGTATTCATGTTAAGCTATTGAATGATGCATTACGAATCATCTTATCCCACTACACCTTTTATTTCTGAATATCTGAATGCTGGGGGAACATTCGGAAACAATGTTGTTAGATTGCTACGTCGATGTTGTAGAATCGTCGTTGTCGTTGTCGTTATTGTCGCCGCCTACCTTGAAGTCGAGTCGCGAAATTCACGGCTACGCATTTAACACAACGGACAGAGGTCACGCGAGAACCGGTTTTGTAACCTAACAATGTGATATTTCGTCATTGGCCATGAGTTACGGTGACACGTGGCAGGATTTGCGATTACTCAATGGCGCGTTTTTACGCTCGGAAACGACGATAAGGCAATTGGTCCGATATCGCCAGAAACTCCGTCCCAAATTGCACCGATCATGACTCGCATGTTCTGATTAACTTCCAGGAGAGCTAATAGATGGGATTTCAGGCCATTTTCGGAAGGTCAACAGATGACTGCAACGTCATTTGTGTGATTAAACAAATATTCGCCATCACTGGCACGACGGATCATCCTTTTTCGGTCTTTCCGTGTCGAAATGCGACAACGAAATTTTTAATGAAGAAAATTAACTCGTTTCTTTGTCGTCAGTTCGCTTACCGTAATTTGAAAGAAACTATAGAAAGATGAAAAATAAAGGACACTGCTAGCGGTAATTGAAATAAAATTCATCTTGAAAGTATATTTCGAGTTTCTGTAGGAATTAGAATATTTTACGGTTAATCAAACTCATCGTTTTAATGAAATAATTTGTTAAGAGATGCCTCTCGAAATTATATTATCTGCCTTGATATTTTTATCTTTTTCCCTTACAACCCGAAGATAAAAATTGTCTTGTCGAATGAAAGAAAATCGTATCGAGTATGCTTAATGAGTGAAATTATCGCAGAAAGAAATGAATAACTTCAAGGCAAATAGTGATTCCAGATTCTAGTTTTTTAAATGCAGTCAATACATGACAATATTATGCTTACTTTGTCGAGGCTATAATCTTTGAATGTACCTTGGCGAATGCATTGAAGTAAGACTAATCCTTTTTATAAATTTAAGGCAATTTAATTTATGTATCGTTTGCGAAAATTATCTATAATAATGAGGAGAGAAATACGCGAACGTTTACATTACTCAGCAATGAGGACAACTTCCTCTAGTTCAGTGTGGTGAAACCTGTATTTAACAGGCTGCGCAAGACGAAGGTCTTCGCACTATCGTTGCGTTCTACGTTAAATTCTAAAGCCTGTAATTATAAAAAAAAACCACAAAAAAACTTTACATCTCTTCTGTACGATGAAATACGCACACTCGCACAAGTGTGTACATTTACAATGATAAAAACACTCTATTCTGTTAATACCTAAATGGTCCAAAGAACTAATAATGGATGGTAAACCTTGGGTAAAGAACGTCATCACAGTTATCCCAGAACGACCATAACCTGGTATCCTTATGATTCACAAGCGATATCCTTTTCTCGGGTCATCATCTAGGATGCTTGGTAAAATTCCAGAATACCTACCACCACAACTACGGTATAAAAAAGACACGTCTGTATTTTTACTGCACGCAACTTGCCACTTGGAATAAACCTGATTCTTAGTTTAGTATTCAAATAAAGTTTAATGTTGTATTCACTTACTACCGGAGTTCACTTTCAAACGTTTTACTTTCAACGTTTTTTTTATACCAGTTTTTAAAATAGTCCTTCTTCGCTAACAGAGAATGAAACATTCGACTATACTCTCGTCATTACGTTATCATGCTCTATCGCGTCGTAACACAAGTGTAAAGTACTTACGATGATAGTTGAAACATAGACGGCACTAGGAAAAAGATCGTTTGCCCACTGGGCAAGATCCACGTGAGATACGAAACTACGTAAAGATGGAGGATGATCGTAAGATAACGACCGACTGTCATAGCAACAAAATTAATGCCATCAATAATTACACTACAATTAACAATAGACAACGTTTCGAAAGGTCTTTATCACTGACAATAGCTTCCACCACGATTAGAGTAACAGCAGGTAAGAGCGGGGCAAGTTCGAGGATAGAAACCAGCATGAAATTCATTGACGTTATTACGGTTGAATTGACATAACGCACTTCGCCCCAGGTGTCACAATAGGTGATACAGTAAATCGATACAGTCTCGAAAAAGTATTTGTTAGACGATGATGAGACTGAATACAACTGAATTTTGACGTCACCATGAGCGATAGCCTGTTATCGAGTCAAAAATTAGGAGAATGATCCAAAGCAACTCCCAGATCGCGTTGAAATATGCGCTAACGTAATAATTAATTTCACCTGGAGATTCGAACAATTTGAAAAGTCGCTCCTGGGACGCAGCGAGGTGAGAGATGCGATGCTCCTTGCCGCGAATGGACGTGTCATTAATCGAGCGACTCGTGACAAATTTTAATCGAGTACGCGTTAACGATCCCTCCCGTTCTCTCGTCATTCCTGCATCCTTGCGCCACTGTCTCCATCGATGGGTTCGTCGTTGCATTTACCTGGCTCCCAATTAACGAGAATTTTCAGTGCGAGATAATTGCATCGTTATATCAACAACCGCGAATAACCGATGTTGGAAGCGGGATAAACAAAATTATCTTTTCAAATTTGTCAGCGGTTGAAACGAAATCGCTCGTACGTTCATCTTATCGCCAATGGATGCAGGGACTCTCGGGATGTGGGAACATTGTCTCGTTCTATAATATACTGCGATGCATAACTATAGCACCGCCTATATTTTAATTTGTTTCTAAATTTAGATTGAAAGTGCGAAAAAATGAATTGTACAAATCGAAAAATTAATTCTTATTTAAATTCTTCTCTCGTATAATACAAAAGGATACAATCAAAAGCATGAATTTTCAGTGTTACGTAACTATAGCACCGTACCAATAAAATTAATTGTAAATGGTTTTAATTACTTGTAGGATCAATCTTTTCTATAAATTTTATCTGATACGCTGTCATCGTATTATATTTTCCGAAAAATATCTCTGCTGATTTTGTTATTTATTTCGATTACGACGTTTTTTAATTTTAAGATGTTTAAGATGTGTGAATTTTAAGATGTGTAAAAGTGTCTTTTATTCGTAAAAGTTGGCAGTGTGGATTATAAGTAGGTGATCTTACTAATTCACGAAGGAAAAATCAATGTACTGTGATGTCGAGTCGACCAATAAAAAGGACTGCCACGCTCATTCCGTCTTTCGCACGATCGTTCGAGTTTTTCCATTTTTGCATTCGTAAGCGGAAGCGAGGAAGTCTATCCCATAAATCGTACCTCGATATTCCGATTAATCGTCGATGTTACGCAAATACGTACACATGAATACTTTCGCATCCGCATTACTGTTATTAGTCGCTGGAATGCGTTGATCAATCTGAATTTTTTAGAGTCAGTCATCGAGGATGCTTGCAGTGCTATGAACACATACATTAAGGGGGCCAGGAAGTAAAGCATTATTTTTTAGTGTAACATTCAACTTCATTAGAAAAAAGAACTGTTACTCGAAATGACAAAATATATATAATTCCCATCATTTGTGACCATTTATTCCCATTTATTGTGCAAATTATTATCCACCATGTACGGATACTGACTAACTCAAACTAGACCATCTGTAAACAGTGGCGGAAATCTTGGTCCCTCTTATGTGGGTCCAGCAAAAACTATAGGTATGGACTATGAATATGTATGAGTTTGTCAATTGTTTTTATCTCTCACACACTGTAATCACGTTTTTCAGAATATCAGTTGAATACGTAGGAATTCTTTAGTAACAAAATAAAATTGTTAAGGCATATATTGGAACTATTACATATATTGGAATTACATTGCCGTCTTAAGGACATAAACAGGCCCGTGGCTATTGGCGAAATAACTATAAGCTTTTTCATATTTTTTAAAAATTCTTAAATTATTAACAGCTAGATTGTACCGAGGTCAATATATTTCAATGTTTCTAATCTTATAATTTATGTTTAAAAATAACTTCCTTACATTATTTAATTTAGTGTAATTGAAGAATCACAATTATAGCTTACATGAGCTTTGCATAATCAATCAACAGAATTTATACTAGCGAAAAAGTATTTCTTTCACAGCTATCTCAATTACTAGTTACGCGTAGCCCGCACGGAGCACCTTCGGCCGGTCAGCCTTCGGTCGGTCGGTTGGTCAGCATTCGAGGAGTTAAGAATTTCCTCCGTCTTATTTTCTTTTTCAATTACTTATTTTACGGCTAGTACGCGTGCCTATTTTATATAAATTCAATCATTAAGATTTTGCCGACTCACTCTCGAGAGTGACTACGAGAGGGAGTGCTCGTCTGCTCTCGGAGAGTATTCCGAGAGTTGTTTGAAAGTATCGAGATTTTAGGAACTATTTTCTCTCGACTAAGTGAGAGAAAGTTGAGTTTGTCGAGAGAACCGGGCTCTTTCCGAGGGATTCAAATTCCGTTCGAATTTCGTAAGCACTCCCTTCGTCCCTCTCGCGAGTGATTCCAATCTCGCATGATGGTGCGCATGCTTGCCGCTATCTCAGATAAATATCAAACGCGCGATATTAAAGCCTTGGCCTTTTTGCAGGGGGACGCACTGACAAAGATGGCATGAGGGAGGGCTCCGGCAACGTTGCCGAGGTGGTGAGTAAAATCTATCTGACTCGTGAGAGCGGTCATAAAGACAAGAAAGACCGATGGACACCATATAAAATTAAAATTGTAAAAGACGGTCTAACGCGACAATAGCTATATTTTTCAGTGGGGCATTGAGACACGTTACGCCTTCCTTTCGTCTCGTGCGATTATTATTCTCTGTGCGAGACGGACAGTTATTCTTCCAAATTTTTAAAAATTCTAAGCGAAAGTTCAAAATCGCTCGTTTAACCGTATAAATTCCTCATAGTATCGATTGTCCAACCGATCGAATTTTTTTTCTAATTTTATTAACCAAAAAACTAACCGTGATTAGATCCGTTCGTACCATCGATGACACACTATGCTTGACGGAATTATCGATCGTGTACCACTAGTGGTACACACCGTCGTGAACGCGTTGGACATTGCTCGACATCGTATTTTATAATATATTGAAAGAAATGCGTGTTAAATAGGCCGTACTTACTTTCGATCCGAGGAAACGAAAGCAATTAAAGAAAGAAACGAGCAAGTAAACCACACTTTCGAGATAACAAACCTCTCCGAGGCGAGTAACTTTGATGCCTCGATACGCCGTGGCAACGCACGCGATCGAGATTTTTCTTTATCAACGCTCCGATCAACGCGTGAGCGCATAAGGCGGGTAGAGTTTAACGAGGCGTGAATTTATGTAGAAACGAAGAAATGATTGTTCCTTTACGTGCTTTCTCACGCTATGGCGAATCTACGGCAAACGCGAAAACGCAATGAGGGAACGATTTTCTCGTTCCGTTGAGCCAAACATTCTTTTCGCCTTTAACCGTTCCGTTTATGACCTTCTTCTCGACAAGATCCCGAAATTATTCTTGCAAAAATATCGATAAAAGATATTTTTCAAAGGCAACATTTTCATGAAATAAATCGTCACTCGGGGACTCGTCGCTCAAGAAATAGCAAGCCAATAGGTTAACCGACTGTCGTCAGCGATTTCTCCTCGTTTCTCAGCGAATATTTTCCCATCCCAGAGGATAGGAAATTAATTTGAAAAATACGTTAGAACGACGCTGATCGACTCGACCGACATCAAAGTCGTCTGGAGTCTCCACTCGGTCTTGGCGACAGGAAGCGTCGTATCGTATCTTGTGAAAGGGTGCGATCGATGGAATGTATCGCGCGAAGAAACGTCACTTAGCAGGCTCGTCTCGCCAAGGATTCGAGCAATCTCGTCGCTAGAAAGGCGCGACACGAACTACTCGAGTCTCGACCGCTCCAGAAACATAGGGTCGAATAAAAGAGCGCGAGAGAAACGACGAGGAGCGGCGCTTACGCAGCCACTGCGTGGGCACACAGTTGCCTTGTAAATTCCTTTGGAATTGCGCGAAATTTGTCCTCGGCATCGCGCCATCTTGCGTTCAACTTTTATACAGGTCCGTCTGTTGCGTGTCGCGTCTCAAAACACGTTGTTCTTTGTCATCGAATTTGTTCGATTCAAAAGTAATTGATAGCTGCAACGTGAGATCGGAGGTGGAGAACCTCTGTCGTTCGATACGAAAGCTTTTCGCGAAGTGGAAGTATGCGATGACAAATAATAAATAAAGATGCAACATGATAACAATTTTAATTTAATAAATTAAATAATAACAATATACAACAATATATTAAATAGACCATAAAAATATATAATAACAACTTTCTCTGCATCCTGAGTGGAACCGTTTAAGACTCAAAGCGCGATACTGAAAAAAAAAA
>JAITYT010000140.1:358853-373990 GCA_025433975.1 Liostenogaster flavolineata
GAAAAGGTAATCCAAAGAAAAACTGTAAAATATACCGAATTCTCTCTTTGTTGACTTCTATTTTTAACACCCTGTAACTCGCAACCGAATGGGCCAAATAAAAAACAGTAAAGAATTTTTTTAGTGCGAAATGTCACCTTTCCGACGAGCATAAATCTGAAATTGTTTGATCGATACTGTATGAGATATCGATCACTACAGCCATCTACCAAAAAAATAATGGATTTCTTTTTCTTCAACCTAATATTTTTCAACATTCGTTCTTTTACTTATTGGTATTGTATTTCTTCGTCCGAAACAATCAAACATATTGTTTCAATTTTTGCAGTTATGGAACCGAACAACTCCTGTCCTTTTTTCCATATATTCCCGTTCGCGTCACCACATATCGAGCAAATAAGACTCTCGAGTATCGTCATAGATCTCGATGCGTTCGCCGAATTACTTAGGATCTCCAGAACCCGTTACACGATCAAAGTCACGCGTTAGGCAGCTTACGTTTGCCGTTTGCGATCGGTAGACGCCTAAAGAGGGAGAGACAGAGAGCGAGCGTCTCTCGAAAGGATGAACATTTTCTCCTGTAACGAAGCCACTTTCGAGCAGAATCATCACGAAACGTAGCTGTTCGTAATTTGCGAAAGTTTTACGGAATTTCTTGAGAAGCGACGTCGAGCATATCGAAAAGTCCGAAAGAATCCAAGCGGAGGACGGGAGTCAGAGCAAATCCTCTATGGACGCGCCTCGATCCTCTTGATTTCCAAACGCGTTGGTAGTAGCACGTTTCGTGAGTCGTCTAGAATTAAAGCGTCGCGGAGGAAAATAAAGCATCGTTGCGAACATACGTATCTAAATATAAAGTTCGTCCACCGTCGAGTGGAGGACGAGCTGCTGGTAAGCACGACCATGAATCTTCTCTCTTTCCTTCTCTTTTTTCTTCTCTTCTTCTCCTGTTCCTTCTCCTTCTTTTTCTCTCTCCTCTTTCCTTCTCTTCTTCTCCCTTTTTTTCTATTTTTTTTTGTCAAAAAAGGAGGAGGTCGACCGACTCCTCTTCCTCTAAACCACCTTAGTCGAAATACACGGTCGTCGTCGTCGCGACTCGGTGCACCGCGCACACCGCAAGAAGAAACTTACTTTCGAATTGTCTCGTCATCGTTGTCGTCGTCGGTGTCGTCGATGTTCGATCGGGGGGCGTTTCGCTCGTTACGCGTTTCGATCGAACGATTACAAGCAGCAGCGTGTGCCTCGTTGGTGCATCTCGCCTCTTATCGTCGGCCAAGTGCGACGGAACGTTGATCACGTCGCGTCCTACGTGTCGATTTAATTTTCTCGAACGTCGTGACAGTGCTCGCGCGGAAGGAAGATGTAAAGGGGAGAAGAACGATTGCGATCGAACGATCTAAAGTTGTTGTTATTTATTAATCGCTCGTATTGAAAAATATACTTCATTTGCGAGCAGGTGTGCTGGTGAATGCAATGTGTACAGTGATGGAAAGCTGTTAAATTCGCGCTATGGCTACATAAGTAACGAATCCGTATTCTGTTCAATTTTTTAAGCCTATAGTGGCTTAAAAAATAGAGGCTCCTGGAACTATGGGTCAACGCCTTTAAAGATTAAAATAAACTAAGCTAAACTGCCTGGACGTATCTTCTTGTATTCTAAAAACAGCGGAGGAATCGACGACAAAGCATTCACGTAAAAAAGTCACGAAAAGATTAGATTTTTTTTTAAATAAAATGAAACAGGGAAATAAAATTATATGTAATTAATAAAAATTGAAAAGAACACTTTATTCATTACGGCATCTATCGATGAACACAGTGAACCATCGGGTCCGGATATAAAGCTCCGTACTTCGAGTAATATTCATTTTTCGAGGTGGCAAAAATTCCTCCCATCGTGCATATTTAGGTGTCAAAAGGATTGGATGTTTTTAGCTCTGCTAAGCTCCAAAAGGTTAATTATAGATACAGCTATATCTGTCGGAAAGAAATTTGCCGTTGTGTTGGGAAAAACAAGAGGAGACGATCCAGCGTGACAAGCAGACTTATAAAATCTCGAAATAAATATAATACGGGACAAACGGGTTACCTCGTCTCTCGAATTTTTTTTCTTACGGAATAGATTGGAATGACGAGCGCCAGGTACGGCGGCGAAGAAACCCATCAAAATTACCTTTCTATCGTGACGTTCTTACGTCTGTTCTTCACTTGGACGATTTAAAAATACTAGCCAATGATTACAACCACGTACAGTCAGACGTTCTCACGTGTTTTTGTACTTGTCTCATTGCTATTGTTTCTAGGAACGAAAACATTATTTAATTCGTTTATTGTCGCCATGGTCAGGAAATTCAAATACGTACCTAGAGCATTCCAAAAAGTTCAAATCGCTCGTTTAACCGAAAATATTCCTTATACTATCGATTGTTCAATCGATCGAAGTTTTTCCCCAACTACATTAACAAGAAGCTGCGATTAGATATGTTTGTACAGAATGTACCATCGGTGGTACATCCCGTAGTGAATGTATCAAGTCTCTTTTGATTTCTCTTCAGCCGGTAAATTTATAAGTAAAAAATATTTTTTAAATATCCGTTCGAACACCGCGGCCGACCTCGTCCATTAAATCTTTCATCGTGTTCTTTGTGTTGGTTCGTCGGTTGTCGATTTAAAGGATTCCCTTTCGTCGTGACGTGTCTGAACAGTCGAAACATCGCGCGATCATGCCGAAATCCACGCGGCTTATCTTCGATCTTCGCTTCGATCAGAACGAGCCTAACATCGCGAACCGTTGGTCTAAGTGCAAACGCTTGTTTGCCCGGTACACGTAGCGGCATCCCTTCTTACCCATAATCCTCCTTGAACAGCAGTTTCCACGCTGCGGCATACGTCGGTCGGTAAATCAATTGTCCGCTTTTCTTCCTCCTTCTCCTCCCCCTTCTCTTACGTCTGCCGTTTCTCCACACTCACCACCTCCTTCCATCGGATTTCGGTTGCACCGTTGTCCACAGGATCAAGCTAACACATGCAATTACCGGATTAAATTCTTGGACATTCACCTGTCGGATTACGAATTTAAAACTTCTTTTAAAGTCTTTACCAAGCTTTTTACGATTTTTTAAAATAGTTTTTATAGAGACTACGAGGATCGTGTCAAAACTCGTGCTTCGACTTGCTTTTCATCTACCTTACATTTACCTACGAGTGTGCCGATTTTCGCGAGAGTAATCTCGATCGTGTAATGTTTTTACTCGTGTAAGTGTAATACTTTATTGACACGATGCGATTCACGTCACACTCGTAGCTTGTCTCGGATCACGCCCACTCTCCGAGACAAGCCCTGCCCAACCGTTCGCTTGTTGCTTCTCTGTTGTTTTTCTACACATCATACATACGTGTATATACGTATACACTCCACTACAGATCGTGTCTGGTGTTTCCAGACATCGATTTTCCAAAGTCAATTCAAGTAGTCGAGGAATAACGTTGGGTAAATTGAAATCATTTACTTTAACTACGAGCAATGTTAACAATGGTGAACAGAAATAGCAGAACGATCGTTCGTATCGTTATCGAATCGAATGTCGGTGTTTGTTTTCGTACGACAGTCGTGAAAAGTTAAAAGAACCAACCTTCGTGAATGCGATCTCCTCCGAAGCAAAGCCCCGAGAGTCGTAAATTTATAAATTCGCTAAATCATGAAAATCCCACGCTGAACAGCGACCGATCTTCCCATTTACATTTCGAATCACGTCGAAGCAGAGAACAGAGTTTCGTACAATGGAGCTGCTGCCATTGAATTCGACGTCAGAACGTCCAAAGAGACTATCCACGATCACGGAATACTCGGGATCTGCATTCGACGTCGAAGCAACACTGGGTGATACTATGGGCGTTGATCATGCCGGCCGCAGGAAAATGCTCGATGGTACAAAAGAGATGACAGCGTAAGTGGGAAAGGAGTATAATAAGGAGAAGAAGGAGAAATTGGAAGAAGAGAGAAAAGATCTGGAGGATGGCGGAGGACGACGAAACCAACGTCAAATATTTTCTCATCGACGATTCGCCAATGGCGAGATTTAGTCGAAGCATCAAATGGATTTATAAGAAAGTAAGTAGTGACCTTTTTTTTGCTAAAGCTTTTGGGTATTCGATGTGAGTGCTCGTGAGTCGTGATGAATCGATGATACCTATTAACGATGGCATTAAAATATTAAACGATATTGATCGTGCATCGATAATTCATCAGTAGCGACTCGTTGCTGTCCTAAATTATAAATAAGAACCTGAGAAACAAAGTTTTCTTCTTCAACTAAGATTCGGAATTTTAACATACGGAACAACTTTTAATGTCTTTTAACTGAGTTTATTTCGCCGATCTTAATTTACAAGCCTATTTTGCTGGTTGGGGATTCTTAATCCCTTGCCATATTATTTAGTTGGAAAAAATACAGCCCCAAACGGTAGGAGACGACTTGTTTGGCATTTCTTATAATCATTATTCGTTTCTAGTACATTTTGTTTTCTAAAATTTTGTGTGACTTTTTTCTAAATTATACAAATACTTAATTCCGTGAATCAGCTTCCTATTTTCTATTTATTTTATTGTAAAATTGTATGTAGTATACCTATATATACCGACATGAGTCATTTTGACCCTCCACACAGAACATAGGTAATTTTTTATTTCAGAGATTCTTCGTATTATTTTCGTATAGTTGAAATACATTTTTAGAAAGCTGAATATATTTTTGTACATATACGTTGTACAAAAATTCTCATAAGATACATGTGTTATGTTTACTCAATTTTTTCTACTTTTTTGTTACTTTCTTCATATTGTTACGGCCATGTAAGATATTCTTCGCTATTTATGGCAATTTTATATGCCTGTGGGGCATACGAAGCAAAGAACCTACATCTTTCATATTTATGGTCCGTAAGATGAGGTTCTAAATTTTTTTCTAAAACGATGACCAGAAATAAATTCTTTGTAGGTTTCATTTTGCATTACCGGGCATTATTTTTAGACCGGGTACTTATCAGCCGATGTGTTATATGGCCCGATCGTCATTGCATGAGTCAGACTCAAGGAGAAGAAAAAATTCAAGGTGAAGAAGACAAAGTCGATTCAAACGACATCTAACAACCTACGTACTAAACTCGAGCTGTTCTCAAAGGGAATTTACCCTCGAGTTATTCGTATGGATGAACGTGATAAAATATCGCGCACGTCAAATCAAAATGAAATACGTCGTTTCACGATGATTTCCCTCATGCTCCCACCTTTTTTCTACCTATCAGGTCATTATTTATGAAATGTCCGATGTTAAATTGAAAGTTTAGTTTATCATATCTCAAGCAAAAAGGATTATAATTAATTACGGTACGCGTCTAAATCATCGATACAATTTTG
Source organism: Liostenogaster flavolineata (assembly GCA_025433975.1). Taxonomy (NCBI): domain Eukaryota; kingdom Metazoa; phylum Arthropoda; class Insecta; order Hymenoptera; family Vespidae; genus Liostenogaster; species Liostenogaster flavolineata. The sequence continues at coordinate 364,270 of JAITYT010000140.1, forward strand.
CCATCTTAACGTTATCTTATTAGTGCCAGCAGTTTTCTATAGTTCGGTTGACATTGAGTTTCTATGGCCAACACCTGTAGTTGGGCAATATGTTTCCATTAATCCATCTATTTTTCTATTACATTCCTTCTTTTTACGTCATCAACACCGATGAAACATCGCTTTTGAATTACGCAGATAATTCGCGTCTCTTTCTTTCATTCTATCGCTATCTTTCACCTTGAAAATATCTTATTCGATCCTTTTCCCAAGAAGTGAAATCATTCGACTGAAATCAGTCCTAACTCAATGCGCATCTCATTACTTATTTATTTTTTCTACATTATTTTATTATTCGTTTTTTCCTTCGCTGTCCTTTAATTTACAGTGTCTCGTCAATTTTTATCTCTCGCACCGATCTTTCATTTTCATATCGTTATAAAAATTCTATGCTGCTGTAGTTTCGACGAGCGCTCTTTCTCAATTGGCAATCTCTTGCGAAATTTCTTCTCTTTCATTCTTGATTTTCCATTCCCGTCCGGTCATTGTTTCCTTTGCCCCGAGAGAAAAGTATTGGATCCCAAGCGAAACGTTGGAACCCAAGAAAAAGAGAAAGGAAGAAAGAGTGAAATGCGAAGGAGGCGAGGCGCATCAAAGTTACAGGCAGGTTTCTGCGTTCCCTCGAGGCGCCATCGATAATATTACCTATCTCTCTCGTACGTATCGTTACGGTCCCATAAGGAAAACAAATATAGTCCAATCGAAGATATTACGACATTTACGGTTTCTATCCTTACGCAAGGGGAAACACCACCATCGCGACACGCCAGACGTCTCCCTTCTCAAGTCAAAGTTAACTTTAAGTTAACCTTTATGTTTCTGTAAGCACCTATTAGCGTTCCATAAATCTTGTTTCCTGCCCTACGGGCGTCTACGTGTAATGTAATTACTGAGCAAATAAGGGTATATATTCTCTTATGTAACTTGGTGTTTGTAAATGGGTCAAACATATGGGTAAGAATAATGTAACGTAGGAGAAATCTGAAGGACACGTAAGTATCGTCGTAGATCGACTTGATCTTGAATAAATTTCAACTTTCTTACGAACAAAAGGTACAGCAAGATAATATGGTTAATTTGAGCATACAATACGCCATTCGATAGCTTATCGGAAGAAACCATGTTGTACCAAGTTTACACCTTTTTCCTCGTATAATAAATAAAGATATATACATAGATATCCTAATATATATAAGTATATAATATATATAAGTCCTAAAAGATTCGAAATATATGCATGGATAAATACGGTTGTTAATTTCCTCAGATTGTTTGTTTACGAATTAAAAGAGGAAGAAATTAAAAGAGTGGAGAATGTGACAAAAATTCGGAAAACGAAGAAAACTCATGTTAAAGTTTTCGAGCGAACACAATTTCCTCTTTATAGCTGTTAGATATTGATATGACTATTAAAGTCCATTTTTTAAGATATTTCCGTAGAGTATGCCGAAAAGAAATCAGAAAGCGATATTTTGAAAGCTTTTCGCGTGAAAACGTAACGAATATATTATATTTAATTTTTACTTTTCATTGATATTTTAATCATGTAATTTTAAATATCTCTGCTTTGGGTAGAGTAATATACAAACGGAAGGAATTAAATTCTTTGAATAAATCGAAAGTGCACCTTATCTTATAAAGTATTAAAGAGAATTTCAACAGATCGTTTGGTACAGAAGCTAAGGTGTCTGGTTCCACAATCGATAATGAAATAAGTAGACTCGACTACAACTACGGGAAAGCAGGACTGAGCAGCTTATTCTGATAATTCTAGCTCCAGAATCATCATCATCATCATCATCATCATCATCATCATCATCATCATCATCATAAAATCCATACACCAGAAACCCTTGAACTGAAAAAACTAGAAAATAATGTCAAGGTCGTAAGATGATGAACTTCCAGCAGAACAAATAAAAATGATCAAGATCAAAAGTAGAGTCCGCGAATAGTAGCAAAAGAACAGAAGCCCAAGGAGCCCAGAGCTAATTGACAGACTCAAAAGGATCATATGGTTTCTATACGGTTCTATCTCTTTAAGTTAAATGAAAAATGTGCGCACGCTCGTAACTTTTTAGCCCACACTTTCCAGGTATATAGATATAGTCTGAACATGACGCATAATCTAAAGATGACGTATAGTTCGTGACTCGAAGCACATCATCGTTATTGGCTTAGAATGGCAAAGAAGATCTAATCCAAGCGAACAAGCAAAACGGAACGACGATTGCACACAGATGTACATATGTGCGTATTCGCAGCTTGGAGGTAAAATACTTGATAATACTTGGATTAGTCCACGTCAATGTATTCGTTCCCAATGTGATCCTCCGTCGATCCGCGTCACCGTCTTCGACCAGTGGTCAGTGCAAGCGATTATAGAGGAGCTAAGCCAAAACGAAAGCGCGATACTGCTTTGCTATCAAGAAGAATTGTACGTGTCGTTCCTCTTGGTGTCTATCCCCGTTCTCCTTCTCCGTTATCTTGTTGAACTTTTGCCTCGTTGCTCGTCGGTCAGAGAATGCGAAGGATCGTCTTAGTGGCGCGTCTCTTCTCGTAGGTACCCCCTGCCCAGCTCGAGGAACGTACTCTAGCTCGGGGAGGGGAAAAAAGGCTCGAGCCTCGTCAACGGTGCACGAGAGAAGGAAAGAACGAAAGAAAGAGAGAAACGAAGTGTAAGAGAAAGAGGCAACGGAAGAAGAGGCTCCGTGATACGACGTTTGAACGAGTGGGGTGGCTACAGTCGGGGTTCTGGCTCTCTGGTGGAAGAAGAGGAGAGAAGACTGCCGAGAAGAGGCCCCGAGAGGTCGTCGAGAGAGAAAGACAAAGATATATAACACGGAGTCTTGCTATCGAGCCTAGGAGCAGTTCTCCTTATCCCTCTTTTCATATTCTCAGAAAGGTGCTCAGTGGCATATCTTGGAATCGTGGAATCCTGAATTTTTCGAAAAATCGACGAACTTTCACAGGTGCGACAGGAACGAATAACCGTATTGTCCAGAGTTGATTCCAGTCGTATGTGCATATAGTGCAAATATTGTCGTAAGTCGCAAATAAGAAAACAATCGAATCGTTACGCGACAGTTCTGTGGAAAAAGGAAATTGACCAAATATATGCGGAACTGACAAATCGACACAGTGGGGGAAATATAATAAAATAATATAAAAATATATAATTAAAAATATAATAACGAACGAAAGAAGAAACGGAAAACAAAACATACGGACGAAAGAAATCATAAGTATTATCATCGTTTGTGGAAATATGATTATTGGTGAGTGGGTTAACCCCTTAACCTACAACTACGGGCATAGCCCGTAGTATGATGATCGGGTCAAACGTATTTATAATAAATATTACGGGCATAGCTCGTAGTACGATGGTCGGGCCTAAATATTTTCACTTTTATAAACGTTATAAACGTTTTCGGCTCAAAATTCTCGAATGTAAATCGTAGGTTAAGGGGTTAAAGCTACTCCCCATCGTCACATTCGATTCTCTCTCGTAGAGGCCAACCGGTATCGTCTATCAAAGTGTTGCGAGAAAGTACAATAAAGATAAAGAAAGGCTGTCGTTCGCTTGAAACGACTCTAACCACGATTAAACGACTACGACCTTCGTAAGATGTTCATTAACAATTGGAATTGGCACATGTCTTAAATCTCGCGTGTTACTCTCCAGAGACATAGGAAACCGATTAAACGACTGCTGCTGCGCTTTTCTTCCTTCCTTCCTTCCTTCCTTCCTTTTAGTGTAAGAACCCGGAAAGAACTTGATGTGTACGTCTCGTTCGAAGGATCTTGGAACAAGGTGGAAGGTATTGATTGCCGTTGATCACTACTTTAATGCTTCGCGATCGAATTAACGTTCGCGGAACTATTAGGTTGGGGAAAAAGTATTGCGCGTTTTAGCAATAAATTTCACAGAACATTTGTCTTGTGTTTCAATGAACTTTATTGAACCAAGTATGTTCCATTTTGATCACAACTTTATGTCACAAGCTACAAGATCTTGTGCTATTAATAATTGGATATACACTTGTTACAATTGTTAAACGTTTATACCGTCGCGTATCAAATGATCGTTGCGTCTCGATTAGCATGCGTGAATAACAATCAGTTCGTATTTGAATTCCGAATAATTCGCGTTCGTACTCGACTTCGTATTTGAATTCCGAATAATTCGCGTTCGTACTCGACTTCGTATTTGAATTGAGACTCTCACGTTGCGCGACTGAATTCCGACTTTTCGGTTTCGTGGTTGGATTTCGACTCCTTCGCATCTTCTTCTACTTTCTTCCAAGGAAATGTTCTTTTGCCCTTCTGACAATCAAATTTTCGGCAACGAAGGTTCCACGGGTACCTGGTACGTGAAACGACTTACAATAAAAGACTCCGTAGATTCGACCGTTGCCTACCACCTAACGACGTCGAATTGCCGAGTGGTACGCACCGCTTATCATTGGTGCAAATTTACAAGAGCGCAATTCGACGAACATCGATTTAAAATTTTTCAGTGTTGACAATCGCATTAGTTACGAGGTGACTCGATACTTTTCAGCTAAAGATCGTTCGATGATAATCTATCGTCCATCTATCGTTCATCGATAGAAACACCATTAAAAGTTCCAAGATCAAAATCCATTCTTCTCCGAAAATCCGTCGTTCGCTCCCTCGTGCGAACGTCAACAGAGCGACCATAAGTTCCTTAACCTTCCTCAAAATCCCAGGATTTTCTCTCACCGTTAGATCGATTTTGGACTCTGTCGTTCCGTTGAGGAGCTTTCCTCGAAGCTTCTTTCCTTCGTTCGTTGCTCCTCGAAGATTCGACAAATTTTCCTCGATCGGTATGGTCGCCCCCCCCCCCTTCCTCCTTCTCCTTATAATCACAGCACAATACCGTGCTATTGAACTCGACCACTCGCAACGATTTCAGTTCTTTGGTGGCGCGGATCGTCTGGCTCCTATCCAGCCGACCTGCCCTCCCTACGGGGGTATATTCCTTTTCCGATAAAAGTCATTTCGTGAGAAAAGACGCCGTGGGTAAGAGCCTTCGATTTAATCGAATCCTCGGATCATAATTACCGATGCACCGTTAAGTGGGACGACGTTGCCCGAAATAATCGTTCTTTTTCGATCAACGTGCCGATAAAGGAGGAGAAGGAAGAGGTGGAAAGAGGAATAAAATGACGGCCCGGCTTTCTTTCAAGACGAGACCACGATAGGAGGCAGAGAAATCCTTCAACTTCACTTTTCTATGGGTACAATTATGGGTCGACCGAGTCTTTCTCGTCAGCTCAAAAATGATTAATTCTTGATAATCGTTCAATTTCGAACTGCGTTTGTCCCCTTGTACACGATGCAAATCGACGTTCGTTCGCGTCATATCGATGTTTCCAATTTCCAGCCGCACGAAGTCCGATACAGTTCTGAAGTCCACCCGTAGAGGAAACGAAAGCTAGAGCAAACGATTGATTTGTCGTGGCACTTCGAAGAATACCGGTTTCTTTCGACGTTTAATTTTCTCAACGTTCAAACGCATGACACACGTCGTGTGATCGTCGAAATTGCTGCAGTGGCTTCCGAACGAATCCCTCTCTGAAACGATCGACCGCTTCCAGTCTCGCCATTTACTTCGATACGCAGTCTATCGACCGCTTCGTTATCCTTGAAAACCCACCGACGTCCACTCGGTCTACAAAATCGTTCGTTCGCGCGATAGTGGTGCTATGAATTATTCGGTCGGCAAGATAATCAATTCCTCTTTTCCCAAGTAATAGATAGCTTAATGCTGTTTTTGAACGATACTTGTCAGTGACACGATTACGAATCACCCAGTTGCCTTTATTTTTCTGCATTCGCCAGAAAGATGGCAAAAGGTCAACGAACAAAATGAAAAATGCAATATATTATTGATTAATCCTTTCGTTACAAGCGCTGATTATAATCGGAATTCACACGATGGCCTGGGGGTATCAGCGCCTACTGTAATCAACATTCACGCGACGATCTGTGATTACGAACGCCGTTTGCAGTATAAACGACGGAAGACGTGAACCCAGATACGAATGTAAGGTCTGCAAATATGCAAATAACTGGGAATACATGTAGAATTATAACTTTTCTCCAAGTGCCCACGAAAAAAAATCAAGCGTTGGGTGAGCGGGGATTGGAATTTCGCGTGCGATGCTCTAGTCCGCTAAGCTAGCCAATCCATATTTACTACTTAAACATGGCACAAGTCGCACACACATAAAATATACAAAACCATGTCAAGGTGGCATTGTGCAGGCTGAAGACGTAAGCTCGAATACTGAAAACTGTCCGTGCCCAATTTGAACACTTTCGGCGTGGCTCGGTGAACTTTGGTTTTTGTTGGCCCTCCGCTGGAATTAACTGCCATGACGGAAGGGTTGAAGTTTATTCTTTATATAAAAAGTTGAATTTATCTCGCACATTAAATGCCGACATTTCTGCCCAACCCAATAGTTCGATCTCGATGCTAGATCGGTTTACCGATTTCTAATGTCGTTAGACGATTACGGCTACCTACGGTTCGCCTCCGGTGACGAAACTACAGTCCACCTTTGAATATCGAGTCGTTCGGGTGTTGAATGTCGGCGCAGCTCAACGAGTGCGCTGTCAGGAATCGTCGTGATGAAATTCCGAATGGCGCGACCACCGGTCGCCTCTGCCACGCCATGGTGACACTGCGTCCCATGAGTAAACGGATCGAATTGCAGAACCAGAAGAGCCTCGACCTGCTACGAAACACCCAGCAGCGATTGCCGAAAAGAAGGGAGAAGGAAACACAAACTCGACAGAATGAAAACTCGGCATCGTTGTTTTTATTGCTGTGTACTGTACGAAGCAATGTTTAAATTCTTTTTTAACACTCTTTTGTTTCATGACTCGGAAAACCGTCTTGTCGGCTCGCAAAACCCGAGAAGTGAAACGAGTCCCTCATAAAAAAAGAAATCTGCGTCCTACTTGAAGACAAGAGACAACTTCGAAAATTGAGCTGTGTTTTTGCCTATTGGTGCAACGAGTACTATCGACGCGTTGTAATTTGATTTTTATTTCTTTTATTTTTGTTTTTACTTATTTTATTTTAATTTTATTTTTAATTTTTCCGGATTTTTGCACGCGATATCAGTTGAAACTGAACGAATAATTCGTACCACTAGTTTTCTCTTCTCGAATAACGCGACAAGCACGAACGTCTTTACGATTCGTTTGGTCTCGACGTTAAAATTTGCCCGTATTTGTTCCGTAGTGGCTGGAGTCTCGCTAGAAGGCGTCACGGTAGGATTAGTTACCGGAGACAGTGAAAGACCCGTGGTGAGAGTGGGGACATATCTATGTCGTGGCCCTTCATCTAACTCGACTTAAAAACCGCATTCAGTCAATCACCAACCGCCATTTTTTGCGCATTGATAGATGATATTACACCGGAGAAAGACAGCGACTGTTTCTTCACCATCCTTGTTTATCGATCCTACAGTTTCTACAATTCAATGTATCGTATATCCACTGCGAGCCTGTTCTGCATTTCTCCCTCCACCCTTTCCCAACTCTTCTCTTTCTTTCTCTTTATTTCACTGTTGACTGTTACAAAAGAGAACCCCAAAACCGATCTAATTTTTTCTATACAAACTTTTATTATTCTCAGTGACGATATTTAATTGTGTGTCCTTTCTTTCGTCTGCTTTCAGCGAATATTTCACAGAAATTTATTTTCCTCGTGATAATTAATTCTCGGCACAAACGGAAGTGTTTCGAGATAGAAATTTCATCGCTCGAGACAATGAACAACGGAAAACGAGTCAGTGCAAATTTTGGAATAAAATGTTTGCAAACTTAAGTGGAACTTGCAAATGCCATCGAAACGACTCAACGAGCTATTTCTCAACTTTTTCTTTATAAATTAATATCAAAGTCTCCATGAAAATACCGAGTTTTATTAGTACACTTAATAATTTCCTTTTTTTCGATGATTTTTCACAGCTTAACGTTAATCTATAAATTTATAAGGTACGCATGAAATCTTCTGGTTACAAACGCGATAAACGCTCTCACCCTCACCCTCTCGCTCTAGCTCATCTTTGATCTTTCTCTTCCCTTGACGTTTCTCTCGCTAGCAGCACGCTCCATTGGATTTTTCAAGCCTGTTATTCAGGCTCACGCATCGATTACCTGTCACGTCATCCGCCTAATGTCATCCCATCGTGCCCTTTGGTACATCTACGTACTATATCCAATAAAAGGAGAGCCTGGAAAACACGATTGACATTTTTACAAAGGTAAAGCAAACACTGTGATATTGGAGTGGATTATTCCACTACACGTGTGCGATCTTTGCTCGATCGTTCTTTGATTAGTCGAGCAAAAATCACTCACTCTCCTCTTCCTATGGCTTACTTTCGACTAAATTGGGAGCAGACGAGAAACTACACAGAACGAAGAATATAAATTAATCGCAATTACATGTCTCGTTCTAGTCGCACCAAAACACTCGAAACTTTCGGTAAGGTAAAGCAGCCTTAAAGATTTTCCATTAGCGATGAAAACTTGATGTTCGTTTATTATTACCATGATTATCGGATATATTTCACCTACTCTTGATTTATTCGAAGAGTTATTTTAAGATTAATCACCTGTTGCTTATCAGAATGCATATATTGGGTAGTCGATAAATTATTAAGCCTTTTTCTCGTTAGACGGCTTTAGAATAACATGCCTCTAGTAATGTAAGTCACATCGGGCCAAACTTGGCATCAGTTGGAAGCTGACAGTTGATAGTAGCAGATGTACAAAATCTATTGGAATTCGTTTATTCCAGATGAAGGAAATTTATGCGAAATTCGCTGTATTCAAGAATTTTATTTCGATAAACGCGCAAATGCTGCGTAAGCTTGTGAAAAAATACATTAGATCGCGTAAGAACCATCCGGCATTTTTTGATAATTTTATAAAATTTGCATTTTAGAACTCCTTTATCAGGATTCGATCGTACCAGCACGTTTCACTGGGAACGAACGCACTCCCAAATGTGCTTCGTAGACATCGTACAAATCTATAGATATGGAGATATGGAGTACGAGGCATGTTGTAACTTTTTTCTCTTATCGCGATCTTTGAAATCGTTAGTAGATGGCTCTTTAGATACATGCTTCGTTTCTGCTTGTTTGACGCGTCGATCAACTTACCACTTTGCACAAAATAAGTAAGATCGAAATACATAAACGCTATTAACTATATTAATTATAAATTGTAGTAAAGAAGTACGACAACAAATTATCATATAAAAAGTACGGCGACAACTTCGTAGACACTTACTTACCTTATTCGATATATTTTTTTTACATAAATCTATTATTCCTAATATCCCATTGCCGTACATTTTTAGTTTCTATCGTATGACGATGATGAAAAAAATGGACGGCTATACAATATATATATATAAATATTAATTTTATATATATTAATATTTATATTATGTTATTATGTATGTATATATAATTTCTAATAATTATAATTTGTATAATTATTATGTACATACATATATGTACATGTGGTAGCGACCCACGCACTTTCGATTACCCTCTGTTAAAAACTTCTTCAGACCATCCGTAGGCTCACACTATACGAAGACTCAACTGTGACTAAAAAAAAAAAA
>JAITYT010000140.1:384697-396766 GCA_025433975.1 Liostenogaster flavolineata
TGCACCGACCTCGTGATCGAAACGAAATTCCCTCCAAAGTGGTACGGACAATCGTGTTTCCATCGCGATCAAATGATTAACGAATCGCTATCCAGTTAATCCAATGAGATTGCATTCCTTTTTTACACATTTGTCTTTTATTATTTTTTTGAAAGAAGTGGTGGAAATAAATTTAAAATGATATATTTCGATATTTATTAAAAGGAAATATTTGTTTACTGTGAAACTCACAATTTTGAAGCTGATGTTTCTGTGTATCAACTTGAGAGCCTTTTACAAGTTTTTGTTAGTAAAATATACACAAAATGTGTATAGGAGGAACGCCCATACGTACGCTGCTGTTCGTACCATACGCATCTAGCATCATGCTCTAGCGCATTCTTGAGAAACACGCCACGAGCAAGATGTAGCACAATTTCTGTTTCGGAAAGTCAGTGGCAGTGAGCCAAAAAATGAAGATTCTTCTATCACTTTCCAATTAACATACACTGATTCGTAAATTTCCAGTGACTTCAGAAATGAAATATTAACAAAAAAATTTTGCATATTTGTCAAGATATTAACGTTTAAAGTGGAATCTTTTAAAAGTAGAATTTTTCTCTCATTGTCAAAGAAACTGTCTTTTTTTTCTTTGAGGTGTCCCGAGCACCTCGTTTGATATTTTCCTTTCGTTTTTTTTTCCGTAGCGAGGAGTATTCTTTCCTCGTGCTTATCATTTATAGTTATTATACCTGCAAAAATTAATGTTAAATACGACTAAGAAAATTCTTAAAGTATTTTTCATTTAACAAGTAGTATCTTTTACAAGTCAAAGGTATCATCCCAGCATATCTTCCTCTAAATAACCATATAAAAGTCATCTCTCATCTCGTACCGCTACGTAAATCATTACTGTTTAAACTTTAAAGCCATCTGCGTCGCATCGTTTCAGGCGTATAAATGAGACGTTTCCTTGGCGTAAAACATTATTAGAAACATTTAAGATTGTTTTACTGAAACATCGATAGCTTTTCGATTACTTTTCAAGATATTTTCTTTCGCTCGCAGCAAAATGAGAACAACAAAATGGTTACGAAAGCTACAAAATTAATTAAACAGTTAGAAAATATAGATCAATATAATCTTTATTTGTTATCATTGTTTTTATTGTTAAAATACATAATTATTATAATTTTCATTCAAATTTTAGCCTGTCAATAAATTACTATTACTACGTAAAATAAACAGTCACAATTTCACGCCAATATCTCTTACCGTTCAAAAATAATTAGCGTCACTTATTTTTCAAAATTGAACCTCTGTGCATCGATATCCGCACAATTCGACTCAACGACACTGGTCCCATTATTTCGTTATAACATGCGTATGAAATTATCTCGAATCAGATTCATAGTTTCCACTTTTGGATCTGGCTACGCGCTACGAGTAAATCCGCATTATTCTGTTTCAATGAGCCAACGAACGCACGATCGATCGAAATCTCACGATCTCGATTTCGCAGGCTCCAGCGGAAATGCTTCTCCTCGAAGGAGAAAAAAGGGGCTCGTGGCTAAAGAAGGTTGCATTTTCCACGGCGCTCGTTAGCGTCGATCATTCTCTTAGTCGGCAGCCTGTCTCGCGAGTATCGTCATTGAAAATTTCGTTGGACGCTACGAACTCAATTTCAGCCGCCCACCGCCGCCTCTATCCGGAAATTTCATTTAAAACGTTTCTCGTGTAAGTCACAGTCCTCGTCATCGCGACGCCCCTCGGACAAGAACCACCTTCGTAACGTTTGCGAAGCGACACTCCGTTTCGAGTATCGACGAAACGTCGCGTCGACGATAGACGAGTGTTCTTCGTCGAGAGAGTTTTCTCGGAAATGATATTTCGTGTAGGGTGAATCTCGTCTCGCAAAGAGCGCACGCCTATGCGTCCACGAAGTTTCACTCGCACGAAATATATGCAATATTTCGAACGTCTGTTCTCCCTTTTACGATAACGGCTCGATCGATCGCTTCGTAGGAATTTTTAAAGCCGACTCTTCGTTACAACATAACTTCCAGCACGGCGTTGGATGTATCAGGTGTACCGGTTAATAATGCGGATTCCAATGGATAGAGTTACACATATGCTGATATATATATTAGGTTGAGTCATAAATAACTTTCAAGACAAGTAGATAGAATCTATGGTATTAATTGATATATTTTTGTTATTTAGCGAAAGGGAAATAAATGTCTGATTAAAAAAGGGAAGTTATTTATGACGTAGTCATAATACCCATTCAACGGGTCATTTGACCTGTAGAATATATGAAATACATATTTGTATGAATGGTTGTGTGCCAAACTCATCGGGTTACACATTTTTGCTACTTTTGTATAAGTTTGAAGTAAAATATTTAAGCGTAGATATGACGGATCAGATGGCAAGAAAGTACTCCGTGAAATCGAAATCGCGACGATGGCCTTTGCAGGTTAGTATTACAACTGTAATACTAATGAACTTGTCGAAAAATATCAACGTTTTCAAGAAAATGATATCCAGGAAACTTCAGCTACTTCAAGTCTGAATTCAGGCTGAATTCATACTGCTTCCAGGCAGCTGATTCATGCAACTATCCTCAGGCTATTTTACTTACGAGTAAAGCCTAAGGGTAGTTTCCCTCTATTGAAATTGTTAAAAACTTCAATCTGAAGCTTTAAGTGGACGGATCCAAAATAGTTCGTACGTTAACCACCCTGGACAAAGGTTACATCGAATAAAGTCAATCGCATGAACGTAGCTATGAACGTAGCTATCACGGGAACTTTACGCCTGTCTTTGCGTTAAAATAACGCGTAACTTTCAAGCGAGCGACTACATCGAAATTACGTACGTATTCCTCGCTGTATCATCGAATTACCTTCGAACGAATAAATTTATCGTGGAGTGAGACAGTGAATTTGTCGATGTAATTTTCGCGATATTATTTTCTCCTGAAATAAAATTTGAATTGACGACAACACGATCCGCTACATGGCTTTTCGTTTTCTCTATTATTACGCAGAGAGAGCGAGAGAGATAGTTCACGTACGTCGAATCCATTTCGCAGAATCAGCAACGTTCGAACAGGGTCGAAGGGTAAATTCGACGGAAAACGTAGCGACTATGTCGATACGTGCGTCATCGATCCAAGCGCAACGTTATTAACCCCTTTTTTTCACTTTTCTTTTCCTTTTTTTTATTCTCGGCATTACGCACCCTCGAGTTTTCGAGCATGTCGCGGTCGGTTTGCGAGTGACAAGGTGGATGACGTGAATCGGCAAGGGGAGAAACGTCATACAGAAACTCTTGATCGTACAACAATACATACGCGACATTGTGCGATATCGTTTGACAGTGATTCGTTGTACGTCGAGTTGCTGTAAAAATCACAGTATTTGTTCGAATTAGCTTTGATTTGTACAGGCTTGTTAGATCGATTCTTTCTCCTTCCACGTCCTTTTCTCCTCTTCTTTTGCAGCTGTTACGCACCTATTACGTTATTTATGTTACACAGCTATCATCGCTGATAATACCTTTGCTGTCAAATAGGATGCCTATCCTATAGACGATGTGAAAACTCTACTATCAAGATAGGACTGCGTAACCCCACGACGAACATATTTTGATCGTCAGAATGATACAGTCGTGTGACACGTAACGAACTTAACCTGATCATTGGGACGATGCGGCGCATGACACATCAACGAACCGTGACCATCAAGCACAGTCGAGTGACACGTCACGTTCAAGACGTTGCAACTATCCCCGAGCGCCCCAACCGACCACACTGCCCAACCTCCTAAACCTTGTGTAAAAGGCCAACTGATACTTAAGTAAAGGTTACTCAGTTTTCAAAGGTATAACTGTGTGGAACTTATATTGGACGACCTATCTTCGGCGGAAATAGTCTAAGTTGCGAAGTTGCAACTATCCGGTTACTTAAAACTTGTTATAATCCTTGGCGGTTCGTGTTGCCACAGTGGCGGCATAGTCTGTGATGCCATCATGGCGGCATGATGTTATTGATGTTCGATCTTCGACGAATTCATATCGTGGCTGTAGCTAAATAACAGGATGTGATATTCGTGACATATTCAACGAACAGGATGTTTGGTTTTAGTTTGACATATTAATAATGCGGCTGGGTCTTGAGTATCGGGTCGATAGTCTTAGATATGGGATAAAGAGCGATATTAGTTGCATTGGGTTGAGCCTCCCACTCAGGACCCATGCGAACGTGGGACAAGGTCTTGTACTTGATAAAGGCACTTTCTTAGTGAGATCATTCTCTCGTCATAGCTTTTGAACAGAACGATCTCCTTTGTATTAGCAGCATGAAGGCCGCATGTTCTTACGTTCTTTCCCACCCCTTAGGTAAATAGAGATAAGGATGGGATATACTTCGCTCAGGAGAGGAGAATTTCGAGCTTTTCACGTGTTGCTTCGCGTTGCTGCTTTTGCATATTAAATATATCCAGAATTCAATGCAGAACCTCAACGCACCAAAGCGCCACTTGTAATCATCCAATGCTCCATGGTTTGGCTACCTATGACTTAAACCTTTATATAAACGACCACCCAACACTCTAGCAAGGATTACTCAATTTTGAAACGTACAACTGTGTGGAATCTCTACCTAACGACCTATCTTCCTTGGATATAATGTAAGTCGCGAATCGGTTCTTAGACGCCAGTTAATCGCGTTAATACTCCGCGAAGTTCGTCGTTTTATCGTATTATCATACTTATACTCTAGACTCAGGTCTCGAGTATCTCTTAGTAGACTGTGAAATTTCTCTGTGACACTGACAGAGAAGGCACTCGTATATATACGTCAAAACACATACGCACAAGCGCATAGAACTTTGGTTTACCCCTTGCCATACTTTGACGAGTCTGATTCGTGATATACATTTTAGACCAAACTTGATTATCACGAATCAGACTCGTGCAACGAAGTTCGGTCATATATGAGCCGTTCAGTGCACACAGTGATTAACTCCACTTTTTGAAAAATCCTAAATTTTGGTGTCAAAGCACTTGGTATAGCCGTAGCTTTTTACATTTATAATAAAATTCCCAAATAATAAAGATCAACACCATTAAACGGCAAAATTTGTCTGGCCACTGGATAGTAAATAATTTATTTCAGAAGCCATTCTGACTAACTTTGTATTCTACTATGTAACTCGTAATAATCAACTCGTATTCAGTAGCAGGCGCTAAATGATAATGATAAATAATCATTTGAATTTATATTATGAAAGGAATTTTATAAAACAATGTTCCTAATTTCATCGCATTTCTCCACCTTTTGTTTTATGGAGTTAATCGATGTGTGCACTGAACGGCTCATATACTGTTCAGACTTAGGTAACGTCTTCGTAGTCTATGTGTGTCACTTTCTATTACACCGACCTTCTCGTTACCTTTGCGAAATCCTTTTCGTAATCGCGCGAATAACGAACTTAGGAATTTCACTGGAGTCTCATCAGTTTCGTTCGCATTTCGATCCACTTAACGTTCACCGAACGTTACGAACGTACGCGTGAACGCGAAAGACGGAGAGAAAAGGAGAAAGCGGAACAAACGTCAAACGCAGGACGATTTCAAGTCTCCGTTAGGCGTGGGAAAGAACAGCAAAGCCGATAGGACGACAAGCGTTTCGTTGTAGTCGAGGCGCGTCGAGGAGGCAGAAGACCTCTGCGACGGTCATCTGCTTTCTGTCACGTGGAAAGGTACGAGGACAACTTTTGGACGTTATCCAGGCGACCGTAGACACGAGATGACCCGCCACCGCTACGACAAAAGCGAGCCAAAGAAAAGGATCACCGAAAAGGAGACGTCCAAGTGCGCCACATTACTCGAAGTCAATGCGCATGCTTCCTGAAAAACATCGACCTCTCGTTTCTTACTTACATGAACAGGGTATTTCCTGTCTGCATTTTTCCTTTTTTTCCTTCTTCATTTTTCTTTTATGATTTGGGATCCTTTTGCGTGCAATTGTCAATGTACAGGGTGACCAATGGGAATGTGTTAAAAGTAAACGGTTATTACTTCGTAACCAATAGGCCAAATAAAATGAATTAAACGCCATTTTGTAGAGAAAACTCGTCAATTTTATTACCACGTATATGAAAGAGAAATATAATAATTTAACAATTGAAACATACAATATAAAAAGAAAAGAAAATTGTTGCTCGCGCGAATGAATTAGTGGTATATGTTTTCAAAGTGTTGTCTATTAGAATTAACACAGAACTGCAATCGTTTGCAAAAACTTTGAAATACATTCCAACATAGATGTAGAAATGCTGCGACTGCATTTTTTGATACTATTTATCAGCTCTGCGATATTTTGTAACTTTCAACACAATTCTATTGGTCACCCTGTATTAGATCAGCGACACGAGACAAACAAAATGATCATCTATCACGAACGATGGAAGAAATGATACTTCTCGAAGACGATATTTCAAGATCGATATTGGAATTCGTATTTTTCTATTAAATTTTGAAACGTCAAAGACGAGTGAAAATAAGTCAGGCGAGAGAGACGAGAAGGATAAAATCATGGAAGTAGGGACGTCGTATTTCCTTTTTACTGTTCCTTTTTTGAAATTTTTGCATTTTCCATACTCCGGTGGACGCTTCATTATGCGATCGATGGCGATTTAATGAACTATAAGAGAATGCGAGGCGCGTCTGCAATGGGAACGTGCATCGATGTCGATCCAAAGAGCGACTGCGTGCGCGTAAAAAAAAGAAAAAGGTATGCGAGCAGGAAGGAGGGCGCATTAAAAGGAAGAGGAAGAGAAAGAGAGGAAGTTAGTAACACAGACGCGTTGCATCGAGGGTCACAGTCATGTAAAATCGATGTACGGTGGACCTGGAGGGTAACGATCCTCGCTTCCGGTTTTCCCTGGTTTCTCGAATCTAGCTGTTGCGTTTATCGATTACCCGACAGTCTTACGATGCGTAGTTTTAAATCCCCCACATCGGGTGCATACCTCTTTTTTACGATTAATCTTTTTCGATAGCTGCTTTCGTTCCGATTAAAGTAAAACGGTAAATTTTACGTCGAGATCGGAGTTTTTACGATGCTACGTATGGCGCGATACCAGCTCGTTGATGTTGCATAGTTTCTACGTCAATTTTGACGCGATAAAGTACCTTATCGTGAATCCAAGTGGATTTTTAAAGTCGTGGATGAGATTGTCTTTTGCCACGTTGGACTTAAATCGTTATTATTTTCGTTTCGATCTTTCGAGATGGTATCGAATTTTGAATAACGGACTCTTTTGAGAGAAAATATTCAAACTTCGCACGACCTAACATCAATAATTGCGAAGATGTTCAGAAACGTCATCTGAGATTTTTATTTTCAAACGTATCCGAAAGGAATAAGGATACGAGCGATGTATCTCTTATTTCCCGGTAAATTCAATAACTATACCTGTCGATTAACGAGTGAATTGTTGAGTTAATGAGAAACTAATGATATGTTTATAAAGTCATCTTGAAATCCATCTGGACGTAGGGCTTACAAAGCCGGGACATGGCAGTCAAATTCGACATTTAAAAAATGGAAAACATCCACAATCTGTAATTCTACGTTCAGTTTTAAACCCATCGTGGCTTTCCAGAAACGATGACATAAGGAAAATCCTAAATAAATATATCCATAATAGAGGAGGAATCGCAAAATATCCAAAGGCCCGTCAAGCCCTTAATAAAAACCATCTAAATTCTTGTTCAAATAACTATAAAAGTTTGCCCGGAAGACTGAAGCGGAAGCACCCCATAGACCTTCCAAGAGTCAATCCCTAGCACCCACACACTCATAATATTATTGTAGATTCAATTCCACTCATCCTCTAAAAAGTGCAAATAATTAGAAACACAAAAAGAATACTTAAAAGAAAAGTCGTTGAAGTTTACGATAACGTCGATGGCAGGCAGACAATTTCACGTGGCGCGTTCGTACCTACGCGCGTAGGTGTAGCATCAGAAAGCAACGAGACGTAAAAGGGAGAGGTTTTATCCGACGCCAGGTCGCAATGGGCAAGAAAGAGTTAGAGCTTGGTCAAACGTGGCACGCCTACGTTTGCACACACAAAGGTGAATTTTCGTCGAAGCCACGAGGAACGTGGCTATCGCTACGAGTGGCGTGTATCCTTTCGTGAAGAATGAAAGACAAAAGTAACGCCGCGCTTCTATCGGATCAAGGGAGGAATAGAGATTCCGAGGATCGCCAGGAGGGAATCTGCTGCAGTATCGTTACTGCGACTAGTGTCTATTTCGTAGTCATTCCGCTCGTGTGCAATTGATTACTCAAACGGGAATGGGAATGATGATTAACTCGCTAATTGTAGGGATTTTGTTTACCGAAAGCGCACTCTGCACGTTCGCTACATCCGCTGATTTAACGCATCATCGATGAGTTAACTCATTGGAGAAAAAGCACACTCGAATAACCGTTTCAAACTCTATCTCTTTCTTTGAGAAAAAAAATCAAAGAAATTTGTTCCTCGTGTATCGCAACTTTTTTTAGAATCGTCACTTATTTCTAACAAATCTCACAGATGAGGGTTTGTATTACTTGTATTATTTGTTTGTAAAATTTGTTTAGTTTCTTACAAGCAAAGACTCATGCACGATCGAAGTCAATTGTAAGTCAAGTATTTAACACACTATTTAATGAAGGTCGACAAAAATCTGCGTTTTGTTGATTGCAGTCACCAACCGATCGATTAAAAATTGGCTTCTCCCTGAATCCTGCATTTTGAATAACTTTAGCTTTTTGAATATTCTCACTAATAATCCTCGAAAATCTAGAAAAGAAACGACGACGTACATTTTTATCTTATTTTATTCGCAAAAATCCACCGATATTACCGAAGGATTCCAGCTCGAAGTAACGTATTTGTGCACATCGATATTTCTTTAATACCAATCAGTTGATCGCGTACGTCGAAATTGTGCAAGATATTTTTGCGAGTGAAAGTCATAATGAGGGTGATTAAATCACTGACTCGAAATAAAAATATATCATAAAATTACCTATTTTTTAGTTCGACGAAAAAATACGACACTTCTTTCCGGTTTTCCCCATATCGAAAAATAAATCAATGTACGCTATTATGTGCACCGGACGTAATGGAGTTAACTTGTCATTTCCGGTTAATGGTTAAATTTCCGCGGAAAGGGAGTAGAGAGGCTTCTCTTTCTCTCTCTCTCGACTCCGTTAACCTGTTAACCGGGGAATTCCCTTTTTAATTACGCAGCGTATAACAGGCGCGAACTTTTTCACTAGGACGTGTCAATACGTCACGTTCGGAGGACGTAATTTCACATTATTATTTTGTTTATTTATGCTTAAAATAAATGAAAAGGCTATGAAATATATATTTCTTCGTTTATTTATATGTAAAGCGTATGACGTATTTATACGTCCCGCTCGGTTAACAGGTTAATACTAAGTATGTGTGTAGCTACTCGCGTTAAGTTTTGAGAAGACGTGACGGATTGCTCGTCTTGCGCTAGTCTTGGCGTTCTCCTCGACCCAGAGCGAGAGTCTGTTGTTGATTTTTCTCTAATTACACGTTAAATCACCTAGGAACGATCGACCGTAACAAATCGCGATTGAAATTCCTTACACGCCGGGAGAAATCGGTGCCATCGACGATCGGGGTGATAGCCGGTACTTCTTCGAGTTTTCCAGCAGCTGTGACCTCGTTGCGTTTAATACGCGCTTTTTTTTATAGATTATTGCCTATATTGCCTAACGGTCCAGTGAATATCCTCTCAAATGGTGCTATCAGTCGTTCGACGTCGAAGCACCTCTTACTTTAATTTTAGGATTGTCAAAAACTACTACTGTCCTTTATAACCATCGGCTTGCTGTCAAATCGCTGTCGCGAACAGCAAGTAACTTCTGTCTTCGATCGATCTCATTTTTCGAGCTGATTGCAAGCGAACGCGAATAGCGTACTCTCGTGCGCTGGAGATCGCCCGTTACATTGTTCTTACCGTTTGTTGCTGTCGTCGCATTGCCACAGTGACCGCAGCACTGTTGTTCAATAAGCGGTAAATTATGACTAAGTCCTGCGGCACATCGATGGTCTGCTAGTGCGCAACGGCGAAGGCAGATGGTACTGCCCTATGACGTTAATGACGACGGATGGAAGGAAGGAAGGAAGGAAAGAAAGAGGAACGCGAAGTTTTACTTTGCGTGTCTACTCGACCCCCACGGCTATAAGTACGTTTTGCTCGACTCTTCGAATGCTGACTACTTCCGGTCACGGCACTTCGTGTGGGCGACGTATGGCAAGAAGTTGGGGTCGCTGCGGACAGAATATTTTTTCGTTAATGTAGACTGTATTGATTGATCGTACGAAGTTCACATAAGTAAGAATTGTGATTCTTAAGCTACTTTCGAGCTTAAGCTATTTTATTGGAAATGTTAGAATTTATTGACCTCTCTATCGTCTGACTAGTAGTAATTTAAGAGTTTTAATCGATCGTTATTTCATTCGTTCGTCCGTCCCCTGTCTTACTCCCCTGTCACCTTCACCCTTTCTGTAAGGGTACGTTTGTGGGGTAACGTAAAGGTGAACGTTTCTTCGGTAAGTGTATCCTGAGCAACCTTTTCGGGATTGATTAAATACAGTTTTTGATTGTCGGGTTTTGATAAGAGTTCATTCTTCTCCAGTACTTTTCCTTAATTGTTCTACAGTTTCTTTTTTTAATTTAACTTGATTAAACATGCATTGGTCCCATATTAGGACCTCTTACGTATTATACACTGACTTAGTTTGATTGGTCACTCATTCGTTCATTCGATCGTACGTCCGTTCACTCACTCGTTCATTCTCACTTCACCTTCATCCTTGATTCGCCTAGGATACTGGAATTTGTTCAGTAGGCGTATCCTGTACAACCTTCTCGGGATTGGTTTAGTACAGTCTTTGATTGTTGAGTTTTAACACCTTCCCGTGCCATTTAGCTCAACGAAATTCGGGTCCGAGCTGAGGGATCAATGCGCAGTAAATAAACGCAAAGTAAAAGAAAAAGTTGAAGGGTCCAAAGTGGTCACTACTATCAACAGTTTTATTACCAGAAAAAAATTTCCGCGCCCGATTTTCTGCCCGCGAACCTGGCTCGTGATATTCATGTTTGGGCCAAAATCTTCATCAAGAGCCAGACTCGTTAAAGTACGGGAAGGGGTTAATCAGAGTCCATCCTTATCCAGTACGTCTTAATGTCCAGTGTGAAGGAAAGTTCGAACGAAAATCGCACGTTTCTAACGATACCAATAAATAAAATTGTACATCGCTTTCCACTTCGTACATGTTATCGCGTAGATCGATTCGACTGCTTCACGTTGTCTGGGATCGCGTACGCCTTTATCATTGCGTACATCCCTTCAGTCTCTCTAACGCGATCGATACGTGTCCGCAATCCACTTTCTATGTGCCTTAGAAACGCCACACGCTCGATTTTATCAAAACTTCGATGTCGAATGCGAAGCATGAATTCCTTGGGTGCTCTTCAGGTAAAAGCAAAGTTCGCGCGCGTAAAACAGCACCGCGTTTCTACTTGGTTTGTTCGAGCGATAGGAAAATTATTTTCCGCTTCAACGGACAGATACATTACGTATTCAACGATGTTGCTTGGGTAACATGTATTTCGTACGGGGAACCATTTCTTTTTTTTTTAGAAAAGGTCGCTTTGCAAATATCAAGTTTTCTTTTGGAAGCTGTTTCAATCGTGGTTTTTTTTAAAGTATTTTTACGTCATGCGAAGTACGTGAAGGTATGCGAGCGGGATACGAAAATATCATTCAATTCGAAGCACGACCTCGACCGATGGACCACAGTGTTTTCCTGGGTTTTTCGGAAAGTCTCCGTCGATTTTCGATTTTTTAGGGATAAGACAGGGACGTTCTACGAGAGTAGAATGATAAATCTTCTCAAAAAATGGCGAACCATTATTAAACAAAATGGTGCACATATTATGTAATGAACTTGATTATCAGTACAAAAATGTTTTTTTTTT
>JAITYT010000140.1:396881-409221 GCA_025433975.1 Liostenogaster flavolineata
TTCAAAGGGTTAAGATTGAGAGCTCCCCTCATCTATGGACGACTCGTTAAAATGTAATATTTGACCCGGAGACTTTTCTCGCGGAGCATCAAAGCAATCACGATTTGTCTCGACTTTGCCCTCGTATTCATATTTCCTGTCTTCATATTCCCGACTGGCAAATCGAAACGACGACAACGACGTCGACGACGAAGTTGTCCGGCATTACGAATTTTCTCAAGGATCGTCTTCGACTTGGCTGCATTTCCATGAATGCATTTCTTCTTGTCCGCGACGAACCACCGTTGCATATAAAATCGCATCGTTGTAAACACTCTCGATCGATCGCGGAAGAACGTCTGTCCTAGCTCTGGAGGAACACCGTTCACCAGAACGGAAAAGAAGTATAAAGAAACGTTAATTTGTCGAATAAATGACTTTTTGTTCCGAAAAAAAAGAAAATGAAAGCGACGCTGATAGATCTGGGATCTATTCACGACGAGGTCACCGTCGATGAATGAGAACTTCGTAAAAAAAGCAGAGTTTGAAATTTTTGACAATTAAATTAACTCACGTTCCACCGCTAGTTTTCTGCGTAATAACGACTTAATAATAATAATAATTCGATGATAAAATTAAAATCTAACGAGAGAAATGTAGTATTATCCAAAATGGAACGATGCAATGTCATTCGTTCGATCGAACAACAATCGTGTTGACAAGTCGTCGATGAATTTTCTTATTGAAAATCCAAGGTCTATTCAAACATTTCAATCGCATGTACACCTTAACGATATAGTCTTGCCGTACGTTCTATTTTTCTTCGTCTCTTTCTCTCCTATTCGTTTCAACTCAATAATTGAATTCGCCGCGTATCTTTTAGCCGTGAGCCATTTTCTCGTTCGCTCGATTACGATAGAAGTTGTTTGTTGACAAAACAAATCAATGAAATGCGCTCCTATGAACTTTTTCACTTACATTTCCATTTACCTGTCGTTTGAAAAGAACGATTCTAGTCGGATTGAAAATGTTTTCGTCCACGGAAAGAATATCACGCGGCCTTACTCAGCTTCGACCATGATCGCAATCTATGGCGATTTCGGGCCGCTTCGAGTTTGTATTTATGGCTTGGAGTTACCTGCGAAGGGCTACGCCAAATGTATTTGCAATTTCGTATGCGTATCTGGGTATCGCATCTTACCTCCATCTAGTTTCCCTCGTCGTTTCCTGATTCGTATCCCTGCAGAAATTCCCTAATGAACCGTTTAACGGTACTCCATCGGCGTTAGGAGAATCTAAGGAGGTCACGCGACTCTAGCTCGTTGATAGCGATATGGCGGCGGAGCACTTTCTCTGATTTATATCCGCATAAATAAGAACAATCGCTTCACCTGGTCTGTCAGAATGAAATATAAACAATCGTTAGCGTAAGAAGGCGAAGAAAAAAATTTATAAATCGTTTAATCGATCGATAGATGGCCAAGGATGTTGCATTTATTTATTTTTATATTTATTTATATTTATATGTTATGCGGATGCTCTCTGCTTACGTCATCTACGTCTTGCGCAGATGCGCGCGCGTTTGCGCACATACAAATCCATATATATGTTTTAGCTTAATAATATGTGTTCCTGCGTCTGCTACGTACAATTAATCTCGTTTAATTACTTTCATACCGTTGGCGCCACGATTTTTCAATCTTAAGTTAGCTCCAGCTCGTAACGCATGGTATTAATTTATACGTATTATATACAATATTATATAATTTATATATATTTAGCTATATTATATTGTGTTGTTCGGAAAGTTCGTCAAGTCAGTTCGGTCAGTTTCTGGGTAGGTGTCATTTGGAAAGATCTGAATATATCAGAATGATCGAAAACAATTGACACATGTACGTATTCTAAAAGGTGATATTTCAGGAAAAAGGTTGGTTAGGATACATTAATTTTTTGATGCTTTTCGTTTACCGGCGAGGCAAAAATGCTACACAAACAGCAAGTAAGATATGGACTATTTATGGTAATGATGATATCCGAAAGAACTGTGCGGAAGTGGTTGAAAATACAGATTATCTGAATAAACCCTACGCCACTGATGAAGATTATCACATCAAGATAGCGATCGAGAATAACCCTATAATCCTCACTTTATATAATTTAATAAATGTATATCAAAATTTAAATGCGCTGCGAAATTTGAATTTTTCTTTAAAATCGAAATGGACTTTCCGTACAACCCAATACCACGTTAGAGCGAGTTAGGTTCTCTCTTCCGTATTGTAGGAAACGATACCGTGTAAGATAACATTATTACAATTTTTCTGTTAATCGTAATTCATATTTAGACTGAAAATACTACTATGACGGAACAAGTGCTTTTTATTACAATATGTTCTTGTAATACTCAGCCAGAACTTGTTTGTGTTTATTAAGTAATCAAAAAGCGGCGAACGATAGAATAATTGTTACGAAATCGAACTTTTAGTTCTTCATACAAGAACTTTATTATCGTGAGTATAATTTTTTTTTATAGAATGCTCAGAGCCCATACAAATGCGAAACTATAATCATTTCTACCTCGGCCTTCGTGAATTATAATAAACGATACGATCGGAGAAATCTTTTGACATTCTCTATGCTTCATCTGAAAGATTACGTTGTCAGCTCTTGTTACCTTCGCTTTTTCTTTTCGCTCCTGTTCCGCATCAAGGGAAACGAGAAAGCACGATCGTTATATCACGATATTCTGATCAAAGCCGCATTCGTTGTTTTTTCCCTCCTAGATATTCTTTTCCGCCTTTATTTTCCTTCGTTTCGTTGTGTCCTTACTTCTTGACGCAGTAATAACTTATTTTAAATCTTCCTTTGTACTTCCCTTTTTTTCGATTTGCAATGGTACTATGTCCTTTAAAATTCCTTTAATTCCTTTAATCGACCTAACATCTTTTTTAGTCGTAACAATTTAAAAATAAAATTATTTGTGTTTATTTCATGTTTATGTTTAAATCAACAGATATATATTTACATTGTACAGAGCATTTATCGATTAATATTATTTATGATATAATATTAATAACTTCAAACGAAGAATAATTTGGAGGAAAGAATTAAAATGACTTTCTTCATTGCAATCGATTGCAAAAAATTATAATTATATTTTTATCCTTGTTTATATCGAAAATCTTAAAGACAAAGTCGGATTTCCGCTTAAGTTACGCAATGCAATTGACAGTAAAAGAATATTGACCTCCAAAAATCAATGAACTTCGCGAAAATGGTAAAATCTGAGCGAGCCATAGGAAACACAACTTATGAAACGAGTCACCAATTATCGTCCATGCGTAACAAGAAAACAGGAAATTACGTATCCGACGTACGTTAACAAATCTATGATGGTCTTGCGCGTGGAAGTAAATACCAACTTTCGCGTGTAATCACGTAGCTCGTGGTAATTCTCGAGTTCGCAAACATATTTCTATGCCGACGAACACGTCAGAATCAGGCGATATTTCCGCTGAGTTCTTTAATATTTGACACTCATTAGTAACGTTGTTGTTGCTACGGTTTCTTTATCTTCACAGACACAACGTTTATTTCTAGGCTCTTTCTTTGAGAGACAGAAAATTATTAAGTCGAGTGATATAAAATGTCGAACTTCTCATCATTCGCGAATCGATTTCCGAAGTGATTTTGATTGATAAAATGATTATTTGAATTTAAAAATCAATGTTTCTTTTTCTTTGAATAATCCGATAATTCATATTACACGACCTAATACAATGATATGTTTACAGTTTCGATGTATGAACGCATACGACTCTTTCGCGAATTTAAAGAGTAGGCGGTTTTATTATCGCGAAATTATTCCTTCAAAGGGAATTTTATGAAGGATTCATTTCAGTTTTCCTCATATTTTCCAAGAACTGCCTCTCAAGTCGTATTATTTTTCAGGATTATTTAATAACGCTGAGCTTTTACTTCGGGAACGAAATAAATCAAATTGCTACGGAAGTGAAATCGTGCCATATTCAAAACTCATAAAACGGCTGCGAAAACGTTGCCGTCACTTGAACTTGGATAGCTTTGCACATCCGTTTGAATTCAGGCTTACCCGCGTGTGTCCTTTTTTTTTGCACATCTACGATCTCAAAGAAGTTCCGTCTTGTTTCAAATATCATACGTACAAATTCAGGCAGAGTTTAATCACGAAATTTTTTCCGAGTTGAACTTAAATATTTTATTTGCACTTTGCATATAGGCGCTTTATGGGTATTCGCAAGAAAATGGAAAACATTAATCATTTCTAGCGTCATTTAAAATCGAAGTCACGTATGCGGATATCCTAGTCTGTCGAGTCTGCTTTCGTTCTTTCCTCACTAAATTTTACTGTAATTTAATTTTAATTGCAATTAATATGTATTAGGTGTAATTTAAATTTCATTTTCAATTTGCATCGTACTTGCTCGATGTTCATTATTATTCTGTATCAGTTTTTTAATTAAAAGCATGGATCGATCAGGACATGAAAATAATAAACGACATATCGAGTAACGTGAAACCATTTATTTTTGCATTTGTATTTTCTTTAATCGAGAAGCAATTACAAATTGCTAATCATTTGTTAAGATATTTTTTGATAAAATACTGGTAAGCCAATTTCGAGTTTTGCGCTTGCGGATACAAATTGGTCATCTCGTGGCCTGGATCTCTCCACTAGTTTCTCTCTAGGTTGTCTAATAATACGTATGTTACTTACGCGCCTTGCATTAAAGACGACGCTGCCTGTGGGTCCTGAAATAATTGCTACACCGTGGCAAGATACCTTATTTTCTCAGCACCTGCTAAACTTTATCAAACCTCGTAGAAGCGCTACATGACTCAAGAACGAAGTAGGTTAACGAACCGAGCAAACATTGTACAATTTTTTGTTGCAACCATGTATCGTGGAGGATGAATCGCGACGTTACCTTTTTGAATTACAAAAAGATTGATGAATAAAAAAATATCGATTGATGCTAAGAAATTCATTATCGTGTACCTTCTTTTACGAAATATTCATAACGTTTATCTTTAAATTCTTAAGCCTGCAGTCGTTAAATAACTAAGCCGTGGTTTGAGAAAACGGAATTCTTGAGTTTAACGAAGGATTAAAAATACAAATCGACAGAAACGCCATTAACAGAACACCTTGAAGTTCAGATCTGTCAGATATCTTTCAGATATATTAATACGAAGTATATCATTTTAGCATTATTTTTGGTAGTCAGAATCCATCAAATTTTGCTTATGATCTTCGATATCGAATTAAAAAAAAAAATTATAATCATCTTATTTGTATACATTTTTTTAAAAACAGCCGAATGAACACACTTCGCCAAATCTCGAAAGAAACATATAAATAACAGGCTGTAGCTTGTACGATGGAACTGTGAGCCTTTGCTATATAAAATGTCAATAAGACATAAAAGTAAGACGGAAAAAGGTGTAGAGGAAGAACGTTCTCGAAACTACAGACGACATTATTTCGACAAGATCCCTGTAGCGTCTTAAAAGCGAAGAACGAACGATCCCTGTATTCCTTGAAAAACAGTGAATTAGTCATATCGATGCATTTTCGAAAATCCTTAACTGTAAATAAATTTCCGTTAGAAAAGCGTATGTTTTTTACATCAATGTTACTCGTATAAAACGTATAACGCCATGTCGCGACAAATTTACCAGCATTCTCCGATTCATCAGGTTTGATGACTTCGCAATAAGAGAAGAGAGGAAGTGTACAAATAATATTACAAAATAAAAAGGCAATAGACGAGTGCACAATAATAGTAAAATCAATCCGAACGTATGGAGTACGTTCTTATATATATATATAGGAGGTCCTAACCTGGGACCAATGCATGTTTAATGGGATTAATAAAGAAGAAAAGTTGGTAAGTTGGTAAGTTAACAATGACGACATAGAAATAACACTGGATAAGAATGGACTCCCATCAAAACCCAATAGTTAAGAACTGTACTAAAGCAACCCCGAGTAGGCTGCACAGGATATACCTACTGAGCAAATGTCCAGAACTCTCATCGAATCGAGGGTGAAGTTGAAAGGGGAATAAATGATAGAGCTAGTGAACGAACGAACAAATTAATGATTGAACGAATAAGTGAACATCACGACGAACAATCAAAGTAAGAAATTGTGTCAGGATGCAAAAGATCCTAACCTGAGATTAATGGATATCTAATGGAGATAAATAAAAAAAAGATACAAGTGGTGAGGAGGAAACAGAAAGTGAGAGAGAGAGAACGTTGCAATGATCGTTGACAAATTGCGTTTTAACGAGCATTGGTCAAAATATTTAAATGCACGCACGCATGCACGCGCGCACGTAACGAATCGTCGCTATCGGCTCTGCTATCCGCTGAGATTTATGTCCGCCGACTTGTCACGGGGATTTGCGCGGGAATCGCTGTAAATTTTCTTCTCTACGACCTAGTTCTCGAGTTGCGGATCATCGTGAAATCTACGCGTACCTCGCGGCCCTTTGTTTGTCGGTTCGACGTTGCTGACGGCGCCACCGATCTCTAGGGAATTATTCTACCCGATGATCATCTGTACGGAACAAGCTACCAACAATGATGGAAGATATCTCGAGGATCCATCTACTTACTTTTGAAGTTTTTCAATAAAGTCTAATCTCGTCCTACACGATACCACATACGTGGACGTAAGTTTCTCTTGGTACTAGCAATTATAATAGTATCCAGATTGAGAAGCGTGAAAAGATTATCTTAGAGAAGTTAGTCTGTATGGATCAAAGTCGACCAGAGGTTATATTTTCGGAGATATTGCACTTATTTGGATCCTTACGAACCAAAAAGCTACTTAAGGTGGTAGAATTAGGTAGGATACTTTGTATATGCGGGACACTCTGTATGGCTATTGCCCGTCAATTGTCAAAGATCAATGAAAGTAACTTCCGCTTTTTTTATAAGACATTTATTTTGCTATCATTCAATAACAAAATTATATTAGTTTATTACGTATTCGTCACCATTATGCATGACCTTCTCTCATCTTCGACAGTAGATGTAAACAATAGATTCTACTTAACTTTAGAAATTTTAAAAACGGTCATTTGAGCGCGTGGTAGGTTTAATATTGAGATAATCCGTGATGTATAGAGTTTGTCGCGCCATCGACGGCCCGGTGCATTCATCATCCAATGACCTGCCATTTTCCTTGCTACCTAGAGCCTCTTAAGACTCACGAAGAAGCTAGACGACACACCAGCCGAGAAGAAACTTCATGCTAATACCACATTGCCATTGACGTCTTCCAAACTGGCCTCTTCTTCCTTGGGCGATATCTTTTTCCGAGACTTCTTTAAACTCTGGTCTTTAAACAAAACTGATCTCAACGACAGTGTCTTCTGTAATTACCGAAAATACCAACATAAAATCGATTCCTACAATTGCGTTTCTTTAAACATAAGCATCGCGACGTACAAGTAAAGCTGCTATTATTGTATTTTTCCTGTTAGGATCCCTACTCTTTACTTACTTAGTATTCTTTGCTAGGCAATTATTCTGGAGTAATACCGTACATATAAATATATCTTATCAATTCGAACATATAATCGAACTCGAGCGTAATCATTTTCTTCATCCTTCGGAACTTTATCGAAATTCTATATAAAATACGATACAAAGATCGAGTCTCTTCGCAGGACTTTTTAACAAAACTTAAAGGAGACGTATTCGTTTGACGACGACGACGACGACGACGACGACGGTGGTGGTCTCTGTGCGTTATCGGTAAGTGAAGAGAAGAGCGCGGACGCTCGACTTGGTAAGCCGGAAGTCTCGTAATTGGAGAGGATCGCCGCGACTCTTGTCCCTTCTCTTTCCTCCAGCTCACAGACGTTGTCGGAGTCCGAGTTCTTCGTCTTCTTTTTGTCCCTTGTGTTTCATCCCTCAACGGCGACGACTATGACCTCCTACCTCTGCTCTTCATCATCGTCTTATGCCTGACCAAGTTTCTCCAATTGGACCGGCAACGTAAAGAGCGCATAATTAACGGGTCCGCGTCAAATAAGCCTTCTTCTAACGAAGAGTTCGTTCTCATTCCTTCCACCTTCCATTGCGCAGTTTCACGTTCTCCTGTCACCGATTCCAAATCAAATGATTACGTATTAGGTTGTCCAGAAAGTTCGCATCGATTTTTGGTAGGTGGCATTAGACAGGTTCTGAATACATCGAAAGGATTGGAGAACAAGTGATACGTGCACATATTCTAAAATGTGATATTCCAGATATCTTTACAAAAAATCTTGGTTAGAATACACTCGTTTTTATTAGTTCTATACGCTCTTAAATATGAAAAGAAACAAAGTGCATTATAAGCATTTGAT
The DNA here is from genome assembly GCA_025433975.1 of Liostenogaster flavolineata. Taxonomy (NCBI): domain Eukaryota; kingdom Metazoa; phylum Arthropoda; class Insecta; order Hymenoptera; family Vespidae; genus Liostenogaster; species Liostenogaster flavolineata. The sequence goes on from JAITYT010000140.1 coordinate 405,272, forward strand.
GCTTTTTTATCTGAGAGGCAAAAATTTCACACAAGCAGCAAACAAGATACGGACTGTTTATGGTGACGGTGCTATAGTTGAAAGAGCTACGCACAAGTGGTTTGCTAGGTTCAAACCTGATGATTTCAACCTTGAAGATTAAGATTATTCGAATAGGCCCTCCACCACTGATGAAGATAAGATCAAAACACCGTTTGAAAATAACCCTATAACTTTAACTCTACATAATTCAATAAACGTATGTCGAAATTTAAATGCGCTACGTTTGAATTTTCCTTTAAAATCGAAACGCGATCGTAAGAATCATTGCGCGTGTAATCGAATGACCTACAAACCCGATTAGATGTCGTGGGAAGTGTTTCCGTAGAACGCAGTTAGAACGCTTCGGAAATGCTCTGCACATCTACGTCTAAACCGCTATTTTTAATCGTTCCGAAGTGTAGTCGATCGAACTGCCGTTTTTATCGGTCTCACCGCGTCGTTACGGAATATTAAATGCAAGCGCGAGATGCGAGTCAGCTTGACAAAAATGATCGACAAAGGACTCCTTGCGATCGTAAATCCGAACCACTTGCTCCAATTGCGGCTTTGCTTGGTAGCATCGGTGCGTCGCGTCGGTTGCCACGAATAAAAGAAACATATAAGACGATCTATTTACCGCACGACTCTCCTCTCTCTCTCTTTCTCTCTCCGCTCGAGTCGAAGAGAATCGCAAGCTCAACGAGAAGGATAAGAGGCAACGTCTCGAAGCAATTTAATGGTGAACAGATAGCGCATTATTAACGCTCCATCCTCGTTGGGAATTGAAACGGGTTTTAGGCGTTTTGCATGGAAAATGAGAAGGCGGTGAGTACGCGTTAATCCGAGCGATGCTGGATAATCAAGGCGGAAGTGGATTTATTTAAGGAGAACGGCGCGAGTGAATTTAGAAGAGTGTATCGTGGGAGTGGGAAGTAATCCAGCGACGCGTAAGCGAATGAATGGACGAATTGCATGGAAAAATGAAAATAAAAGGAGAAAAAAAGTGAAATGCCGAAGGTTATACGTATATAATATATTATAATTGCAGAACGTTCCGAGAAATACCGGTAGCTAGGACAACACCATGTATAACGGATTTAAGTTAAAGGCGTTGTGTTAACATCGTTTTTTATAAAAACGAATTCGAAATTCGGTAACAATTCAAATTTACTTTTTTTTTCAAAGTGTTTTAACATAAATTATTGGACCGTCCCACAACTAATACAGTTTTTTCAATTGCATTAACTAAAAGTTGGAAGAGGAGGGTATATAAGCTATCTAAATCAACTTGCTATTAAAGCAACTAGTAAATTTACCCTGTTCTTATTATTAGGAGTAGGTTTCAAAAACTACAGTTCGATAAACATATATTTTAAATTTTTCAGTTTAAAAAAATGTATTATTTATGGAATGACCCAATACTAATACTTTTCTTTTTCCGTGAAATAACAGCAAATTGTACAACTTTCCATCGTACTGTATTTTGTATAATAGTTTATATAAATAGTTTATATTTTAGCATTGTGTTTCTGCTATTTTGCTTAAGTCTCTCGAGTGAAAAAGTTTTTTGTAATTAAAAAATGCTTTCTGGGCTTTTTCTATTCGGATATTTACTATTTAAATTAAAATCTAAACGAACGCCTAGCTATCTTACACTGTTTCTATATGAAATTTTCATTTTTGCCGGATTGTTGCAGAGCAGTGATGAAATTCACTAGAGTATGTTCCGCCATTGTAATTCACGTCCGAAATTTTGGATACGTACGGTCTACATAAAATAGTTTCACACTTGTTGATATTAATTTCGAGCTTAGTCTTGTATTTTTGAAAAATTATCCGCGAATTGCCAATCATCCCCGATCGAATCGCGTATTTGTCGCCACCGTTCTTTAAATCATACATTTGGAGGAGATCGCTTATACATATGCTAAACAGACTAGGGGAATTGACCGTACCTCGCTGTAAGCCGTCCTTTATCTCGTAGCTTTGGCTCGACTTAAATTACCCGTTTACGACATAGAACTGCTTATGGTGCAGCATGTAATACATCCAAATCATTTTAATAAGCTGCGAGGAAAGCCTTTTTCAACAACATGTAAAATACCCCGACCAGTCATACCAGTGTCGAAAGCTTGCTCCAGATCAATAAACCAAGCCCCGACACAATTACTGCGTTTCTTGACCAGCAGATATTTGACGTAAATTTCGTTTATTATCCGTTTTTGGAACGCACACGTGTGGATATATTGACGCTTGTTGCCATACAAAAGGATGAGTCGTACAACAACGACTTCGAAAGAGGATGATTACGCGGAAGAAGAGGCCCTAGACAACGATAAATGCGTTAACGAGCACAGGGACGCGTATGATGTGCCTGCTCATACGCGCATCTGCAGCTTAGGTATACGGGGTGAGGTGTGAAGAGAGGACGAAGGGGATGGTAGGATGAATCGATGAATCGTTGTTGCCCAATGAAACCAACAAACTATTTAATACGTTTACTATCAAAGTTAGAGAAAAAATTGTGTACTACTGCTCAGGTTATTTTTTATTAAAATAATTTGACCTAATTGACAATCTTTCTAGAATATGTCTATAATGTTTCAAATAAGCAAAATAAATAATTTTATTAACTGACGCATACATGTGGCGTTAGGCTGTGAATGAGAATTTGTTTCGGAGTCCGCGCGTCGCACACGTAACGCATTTTAATAAAAGGAGATTAATAGAGGGAAAATAAAATGAAAATATTTTTCGAAATGAAATACAAATTATTTATTGTCTTTGGTAATAAATTTAAAAAACATCATATTACATAGTCCAGTGAGTATAGCCCCTTTTATGTTATGCCCCAGATTTCACAGGGGAAAAAAGTATTTTTGCGCCGCTTTACGTTTAACCGAATATATTCCTTACAGTATTGATTATCCAATTGATTAAATATTTTCCTAATTTTATTATCAAAGAAAAACCTACGATTAAATCCGTTTGTACTACCGGTTGCATACTTTGCCTGATGGGATAATCAAGAATGCACCACCGGTGGTACAGCCTGTCATCAACATTTAAATCACATTCGACTGATAAAAGAACATTTTAGGATACTCGCGCACACGTATGGCTACAGATATTCGAAAAAAACTTAAATAACTTGTTTACTTCTTTCCAATATACATCCATTAACGAACTGACAAATGCAACTACTCTCCACGGACTAAAAAACATAGTTGTCTCTTGATCTCTCTAGGACATTCCAGCATCCTACATCTATTTTATTGTCTTTAGCTTTGTTTCGGCACACACGAGGGATGGCAATTGCGAGCGTGTGCGTGGGATGGCTGATTATCGTCTAGGAAAGGCAGACGAAAGAAAGTACGCACTCGGAAGATCTTTGCGTGGTTCGAAGTACTCACGTACGACCGATGTTTCCAGCACTACAGATATTTGACACAAAACAGTTTATTTACACTTAAATACAAAATAAATAACGGTTAGATAAATTTCTCCGGCGGAGATTTGATACAAATTAGTATTAGCGGAAGATTGTCGGCGACAAGAAAACGTGATCAAAAGCGGTAAACAAAAAACGGTTTGAATAGTTCAGTGGTTCGATTAACACGTTGAGTGCTTCGTCAGTCCCTGGGGACTGACAGTGGAGTTTCCGTTTAGGCGGCGTCAATCCCTGGGGACTGACAGTGATCTTTTCGTTTGGGCGACGTCTTTGAGTGGAACCTGCGATATCAAGGTTAAAAAATAAATGTTGTTATTTTTGGAGATCGCCTTCTTACTGTCAGCGACCACATTTTCATTCGTTTAATTATTTGCATACTTTGGATACTCTTGCATTGACTGCAACATTCTGCGCCCGTTTATATACTTTAACTCGGCACCAGTCGAGTGGTCGCATGGCGGCCTGCCGCCTGAACGAA
>JAITYT010000140.1:423089-445224 GCA_025433975.1 Liostenogaster flavolineata
ACTCCACCCTCCACACCTCTCTTACACTCGTCTACATTTATCTTAACCTTACTCATGATATCGTAGAGTAATAAAATGTATATTCTGTCTGAACTGCTATATTTCCTTGAAAAAGCTAACACGTAACTTACCGCTTTCCGTACAGCACAGCGTCTTAAAAAATTGAATGACGGAATAATGGGGTTTCGATCGGTCGATATAGTTCCAGGACGAAGGAAATGAAGTTGAGACGAATTCTTTCGTTTTTGGGAGGAAATTGTAGACGTATACGCTGGAGAAGAAGGTTCGAAGCATGCTAGATAGATGCACGTGTCTCTCGGTATTGGTGTGTGGCACTCAATCTCGATGGCGATCCGTTTTTCACTCCCATACACCCTTAGCGCGGCTGCTATCCTTACCGAGTAACGATTGCTCCTCCTACATGTGCTTGTTTATCTCGGTAATTTCAATTTCAAATCAGAAATGTCTAATTTTAATCGTCATCGAGTGCGACAAACTTAAAAAGAATCGACCGCTGTTATTACTTGAACGATGATAATGTTGGGCACGGAGTTTCGTCTCAGTGGCGCTATAAATTAGTAAACACAAAAGAGGAACAATACAACGTTTATTATTAATGTATTTGACAATGTCAGGATAGATTAGCACTTCGCCATCTTTCTTCGCTGGCACCTCGCAACGCTAAAGAATACGTAATGGCGTTACGCCACTTCAACGTACCCTCCTCACCTTCGCGTGTCAAATCATCCCCTCTTCTGCGTAAACACTCCCTTGTCTTCCTCTACCGAAATAACCGTGTTGATTATTCTTCAGAAAACGCGATATAATACAACGGAGATAAATGTGTAAGTTTCGGCAAAAGGTTACCATATGCGTCGTGGGTATATTTAGGTAGTTTAGATAGGTCTATCAAACTTAAGCGGCTTATTTCTCGCTTAATTTCGCGCACAAAATTCTTGGCGCGTTCATAAAAGTCTTGGTTAAACGTTGTAAATCAATCTTGCGTCAATTTTACGTTCCGTCTCTTCTATTCGGAGTTCCAAGAGAAAGATGAATTTGCATTCCCTTTATTACGCGATTCTTTGCAACGTCCCTATGCAGATTCCAAAGGGATAATAATAGCGAGGGAAGTTTCTTCGAATGAAAAATCCTTTGAGATCTTGAAACAAAAGCGCTTTAAGTCGAGATAAAGTCGCGGAATTTTTTTTACGACGGACATCGCGGATAATCTCGTGTAACACCGATGCGTTAAAAGCGCGACGATTCCACGCTCATCGGCACTACTTTAACGAATCAGAAACTTCGAACGATAATAAAAGACGAAAAGGACGATAATTCTTCCGCGATGAGCTTAATAATGGTAATGACGCTAGAAGCAGCGCCGGTAACAGCGGTAGTAACACGCTTTACCTTACAATCACAGCCCCAGTTTCGAATTCCAATAATCTCCTGCATTTTCATTCGAGTCGACGCGTTATAGAGCAATGATTATATTGGCGTTCACGGCGGAGACGGAAACAATGTCTCTTTTGCGTCGATTCGAAGGGAAACTACTCTGACGACCGGCGAAGCATCGAAAGAGGAAACTCCAAACGAACGAGGAAATGAAAGAGATGATAAAACCAGACGTGGGAGCGACGAGGGTGGCAACTTTCATGTTACTTAAAAAGCCAGATCGATATTCATTGACGACGATATTCCATCGTTCGTCCACTGCTACGTCCTATGTACGCATGCTTATAGTCCATCGATGTTATTCCGATAAAGAGTTCCCGTTAAATCCGAGTATCGAGAGAAAGATTGCGTCGATGGAAACGCAACGTTCGATCACACACGTTAATCCTTTGCACTCCCCCTATCAGGGGACATTAAAGTTTATTAGTGATTACGGAGAATTAACTTATTCCAGCAGAACTTTTGGAAAAATTCATGTTTTCCTGAAGTTTCCTCTTCAAATGGCACAAGAAATCAAATCAAAATATGATAATATTACTAAGATATGTATAACAAAAAAATTTCAGCTGGTTTTATTGTAGTACATCTTCGGCGGACAATAAATTAATTAATGAGCTACATATTCCCGATGTGGGAGAAAGAAAACGGGATTGTATTGTTTGTTCTGACAGGAAAACAGCTAATGAAAGTCGTCGAACTACTTATTATTGTCAAACGTGTACCAATCAGCTTGCAATGCATATTGGGGAATGTTTCAAAGTTTATCATACTGTACAAAATTATGAAAAGTAAAATATTGATTTTTTTGTTTACTTATTTCTCGATTATATATATTTCTCTATATCAACTAATTCATATAAGTTCAATATCATTATAATACTTGGCTCCAAAATTATACTAAATAATACGAGGGTTTGTAAGTGCATGTTTCTGCCTCAAAGTGGCACTAAGTAGTTGGTAGCTAACGTGCAGAATGGTTCGGAGTGCAAAGGGTTAACTTCGACGAAATCGAGACACAAAAAGTCAAGTCGAATCAAGTCGATTCTTGAAATCATCGATGAAGTACCAGTACAGTTTCGTACGACTTCCGGCTGCGTTCGATAAGAGAGGGAACATATTTACGATGATGATTTAATATCTGTACGCACAGGGATGAGTTAACGATACCGGAAGTCCGGGTTAAATCCACGAAACCTGTTCACACGCAAACCTGGTTGAGTGTTTAAATCTGCCGCTTCACGACGGCGGTTCCATGGCGGATCGGCGGAACGTCTGGCGACAAGCAGTCTTGTCCTGCCGCTTTTCCCATGGAATTTTCCGTTTGTGAGGTGCACGAACGCGTTAGGCGAGCGAACGTCGCCTCGTAGTTCCCCGGTGATTGGGTGTGCCGGATCACGCGATGTTCAGCGGTCCGTCACACCAATCGTAAAATTTAAGTTAATTAATTACCGTTTTCCGTTTCCGTCTTCTTTTTCCGGTATTCGTCTTCTCGCCAACTCCTTGCCCATTAGGGTATATTCAACCGCCATTGTGTGTACTTGCTAGCAGCGTGAGTTAGAATTTCCGAATTTCCAAGTTTCGTACCGCGTTGTACGCGATACCCACTCTGTGCTTACGACTACGTGTTGTCCCTACGCATTCACCGACGATTTCGGATTGCGTACCCGAGAAACGTGAGCCACGTGGTTCCGCAACGGAGGATTTACGACCCTCCTTTCGCGACCGGGGCGTTCATTGCTTTGTTGTTAACCGCATTATTATTTCATTGTTCAAGTTTGCCAACATTTATTGTTATTGTTATTAAATAAATGTTCATTGTTATCGTTATATTTTGTTCAGGACACACTCGTGCTGAGCCTATGGCTGGGCTATTCCGGAATCCATCTACGGGATGCATCCAACGCTTTACAAACGTGTGGTTATCGCCGTAGCAAAACCCTTTACGCTTGATATTGGAAACTAGGAATTGCGCACGGTGCCTCTTGTAAGGTACAGAGCGAAACGAATCGCGGTTTCGACCCGAGGACCGGTCCAAATTCGAAAGATAGTCCGTGAAAGCGTAAACACAAAAAGAAGTAGAAGACAGGTGGAAGTGGTCGAGTTAATCGAAACGGCAAAGTTCCCAGCAGTTGGAAGTCCTTAGCACGTGTTTTTTTAATTTTAAATTAATAAATTTTATAAATTTATTTAATATAGTATATATAATTTATATAATATAATTTAATATAATAAATATAAAAATTTAACAAATTTTAAATTAATCATTTATTTTAGAAAAATGGTTAAAGGTATTTTATTGGACGTAATTGTCATCATTTGCTTTTTCCCAATTTATTGGTAACTCGCGAATGCCATCGTGAAAAAACTGATCAGGTTTTAATACTATTAGAAATGGGTTAATAAAAAGATATATATTATATAATTTTTTGTTATAACACGCTTTATTTTATGGCTCGGAAGGGCATCTTGCTCGTTTAAAAGACTATCCAGAGGGAAACGAAGCGACCCAAAGAAAGGAAATTTGGAAGACACTTAGAAACGAGGGAAAGTTTCAAAGGTGACCTTCGAAGGTTCTTACCTCTCTTCCACTAACAATAGCGTTTCTAGGCGCATGATTCGTTTTTGCCTCTTGGCACTGTATTACTTTATTTGAAATAATCCAACAAATACGATTCGTTCATCAAGCCATACATAGGGTAAGTGTTAAAACACGATAGGAATTTAATCGAAGCTTCCAGACCTCTTATTGCTTAGTTTTTTAGGTTTTGCAAGTTTGACGTCCGATATAAAGAAATTGGGCGGATTGTCGCTCTCCTATGGTTCATAGGCATTAACCGCTTTTAATAACGTACATATGGGTGTGTTGCCATTTTGTTTTTTAGCAACTTTTTGCCACACTGTTTTTTTTTATGTAAAAGTCCTTAACTCTATCAGTCTGCTTTAAAAGATGAATCGTCGCTTTTGACGACGAGCTTTTTACGATTATGAGTGGTGGCCTACTGTTCTTTTTAGGGTACATCTGGAGAACTTGTATTGCTTTTCACTGTATATCCGGACACTTTATGATCGATCGAGTTTTGACAAGTTCCTATGTACCGTAAGGGATCTTCCTTGCGGTGCTGGAGCGTTTTATTTTTTTATTTCATAAGTCCGTTCTTTCTTTTTACAAGTCTTCGCGTGGTGGAGTTTGAGAACGAGCTGTTCCTCGAATTCGAAGATCGCTAATCTGTGAAAGATTGATACGGGGTTTCTATCAAATCGATTTAATATAGGTATATCCACTGATACGCAAAGACTGTACGCCATCTACATTTTCTGTGCTAGAGAGAAAGCCTCATCCCCTTCTTCTTCATCCTCGAATGGCCTCTTTACAATCGAGGTAACACTTTAAACTCCTACGGTTACTAAGAAGAATGGAATGTCGTTGGTCCTTCGATTCCTTTCTTCCTTACTTTCCGTCGCTTGGTCGGCACCATCTACCTCGAAAAGGTTAAAACTTTGGCATCGAATATAAAAGCTTCCTCTTTAACGCTTTCGCCACGAAGTAATTTCTTCGTCGTCCCTCGCGCCTTCTACCTATCTATTTATCTCTATCTATCGTCCTTCGTGAAGTTGATTAAACCAGAGATACGATCTGACTTCGATCGACAGAGTCGAACACACTTTGGGTGATCGAAAGCCTTCTTTTGTTTGTTGATTCGGAAATCCTTTTCTACGAAATAACCAATCTGTCGCTATACCTGATATTGCTATCACGAGCTCCGTCGTTGGGTTCGTTGTTGTTCGAGTTTCTGATTTACGACACCATGGGGCACGGATGCACCGCCACGTATCTCGTTTCCTTGATCCGTTCTACTGCCCCTGGTCCCTACGACTCGAATCCTCATTTCGCATCACAGCGAAACGCGACGGTAGTATTAAATGGGATTTCGATGAATAATTAGAAATAGCGAGATACACGATGACCGATGCATCTTTAGACGAAAGAACGATGCGAAGTCGCGTCACGTTGCAGTTTTCACTGAAGAAGAACGTTTACGGGTTCGTGAATCTCCTCTCTTTGGGATCGCTGCTCCAATAGGATTCGCATCGATTTGGTGATAAGCTGATGATAAAATGGCAAGTGTAAATTAAATTAATCGAAGCTTTCTCCCACTGTTATTCGATTCTCTTGATAAATGCGATGATAATATTCTTTTCTTCTTTTTTTCTGATATATTCCAAGAAATTATGGGGATGTACGTACTTTAACCTAAGCTAATACTAGCGCGTGGACGATTCGAACAGCGAAGAGGGAGGAAACTTGAAAACCCAGGAAATCTTCTGTGATTTTACCCTTCTTTGTGATAGGTACATTTATTTCTTGAAAATCGTGTCCTTTTCTCCTCTTCTATACGGAAAAAGAGGATCAGCGAAACTCCTCACTGTTTAACCTAGTTAACGTTATACGCGGTAAAGATTTTAAGTGGTAGTTAATTAGCGAATTTAGAACGACACAACTATTACCAACAACGAATAACTACGTTCGTAGGAATAATTCGAGATCGAGAGAGATTCGACTGGTATTTCTGTCTCCTTTATGCAGAGATTATGCGACGAAGAAAGGATCTAACAATATGCCTCTAACGCGCGTGAGCGACAGTAAGGATTAATTATGAGGATTTCGTAATATGGAATCTTCTAAAGTAGTGTTCCTAAGAGTGCTTACCAAACGTTTCTACTGATAGAACTAATACTAAGAACTACTGACAGAACTGGTAAAATTAATATTTTTTTAGAAAGTATTAATCTTCAAAAGATAGCTGTAAAAATTTCATGAGAATCTGACGTTTGGTTCAGAAGTTACAGTGGTTTTAGTGAAACAAAAGAATTTCGTGTCTCGATAAAGCATTGCTCTTTGATGGTAAAAGTTGAAACGAAAACTTGGCATGATAAGTATTATCCGGACTCTGCACCAGGAAAATCGACCATTATTGACTGGTTTGCTGAATTAAACGTAGTCGTACGAACACCTATGATGCGGCACGCTCTGGTCTCCCAAAAGAGGTGATTATTATATCAGAAATCATCAGAAAAGTCTATAAAATTGTTTTGCCAAATCGTAAAGTGAATTTGCAAGAGATAGCTGACATACCTGTAATGTAGTTATACTGATCTTTAGCTTGTTTACTGTAGCAATTGTTCGGATTACAAATGTTTCAATCCATTCCAATCAAACTATTTTTAGTGTATATGACCCGATTTTCATCCCGTGAGTTAGACTCGTCAAAGTATGGCAAGGGTGTTAAAGAGACGGACAGATGTTCGAGGTTCTTTAACTCATTGAGTTAAAGAGTACCATTTAAATAACTAGACAAAATCTGGAATAGGAGATGACACCATTTAACAGGTTCAGTGAAAACAAATTAGATATAAAAAAAGCGTGTAAAAACGGGTTTTAATAGGAGCTGCACTTAATTCAACAAAAAGCCGTATTTGCCCATTCCAATGGATTATAGAAGTAATCTTGATCGTTCGGGAAATTTTCTCTTCCTTTTCAACGAATTTAATATCATCACAAGATCGTAATTTAGAGTACAATATTAGGTATTACAATTGATAATCGATTATGTCTCTCAATGATCTACAATCCAATACTACGCTGAACACTACCCAAAGGTTAATCTTTCTCCCTCATCTGCATCACTTGTCTCTCTTTCTCGCACTGAATTAAAAGCGAGGCAGGGAACTTACTACGATTGCAAAAAGAAAAGGCAGACCTCTGAACTAACTAAAAAGGAAATGCGCCTAGCTCGATCGACGCCAAACCACAGTCGTACTTTTTATTCATTCATGAGGTGAATCAAGCGGGCGAACAGTCAACCGAGAAACTAACCGACCATTTCCCGCTTTTCTTGGGGCACGCGATGCTAACGCTAAGACACACTTAATATAATAAACTGTCATAGCTCCGCTTTATATTATGGCTAGTTATTTAAAACGATAGTTATTTAACTAGGCCAAAATACCGAATTTTTATTGAATATGTCGATCTTACGCGAGAGAGTGAAACCCACAACGAAAGATAGGCGACACGTTTCACCAATTTATTCTGCACGTTTCTCTTACGACGAAGTAACGAATGCGAACATTTTGTTGAAAGAAATGAAGCCTTGTTTTAATTTATCCCCATCAACTGTTGCCAAGGCGCCACGGTGGTCACGGGTGACCACCGATAAGATAAACGTTCCATTGGGTAAGAATGTTGCTTTATTTCACTAATTTTTTATTATTTTCCTATTATATGCTTTGAACAACAAAAATACTCCCGCGTCGTCTTGAGCAAAACATGTCGGCATGGCAATCAAGGTGTTAAACGGCGTCGTAGGGTGCAAGGATTCGTAGGTTCACAACAGCATTGAATCATTTTACAAACACTTTAACCCCTTAAATTACAATATCGAGTGAGGCTCGTGTAGTGAGAAATTCAGGCCAAAAACAAAAAACATTTCCTGTGATACTTCGTTAGAAACAAACGTAAACAACACGGGTCGGATTCATGATTCAATTGGGCTAGATATCTTCGTAATTTAGTTACGTGTGATTCTTCGTTACATACACACGCCGCATACGATTTGTACAAGTTCAAGCACACGGCTGAACAGCTAAATGGCTCCTTGCATGACATACTGGTTCTACTGTGTCACCAATATTCCAACAACGCTAACTGACTGCTTCTGAGGTTCTCTGACCACAGGAAGACCCTGGCAGTCGCTTACTACTCCTGATTGACTATGCCGAGTAGCCGATGAGCATGTATGTTTCTTGGTATTTGACCAATCACTAGCACAGCGTGTAGAAGAGGACGTGTAGGCGGGCTAAAAGTGAAAGTAGAGTTCTGCTGTTTTCTAAAAATTCTAAAAATATACTAATACGTGGCAGCTAGACCGTCATAGACGCACTCGTCTAGATTTTATTTCCCTTCCTTTATTTCATCGCACTGGAACTTTCGTTTCTTTTGAAGCATACATTCCACGTGCCTAGGCACTGTGTTAGATCCTTTGTGATCCTAGGTTTACTTTCTAGCACATTACGTGCGTTAGAAACTTTGGAACAAGGCATCGTAAACTTTATTGGGTTCCGCACTTTGATGGTCCGAAAGATCGCTGTGAATTATTTTTATTTGAAAACGTGGAATCTATCGTGGATCGCGATTCATTTCGTGTTTGATTGAAATTTGTGTCGTAGGTAACAACGACGAGAGAAGTCATGTGTATTCGAAGATCATTCGTTCTTCGAAGATCGATCGATTTCTACCGTCAAACGATCGTTATCATTTTAAGTTCCATGTTTCGATGGCAAAATTATTCGATCTTCTTCGTTAATAAGATAATGATAACTTTAATCTGATCGTGGCTCGTACAGGTTGATCACAACCGTGCAATCCTGTTTAAGATTATTCCCCAAGTTAACCGTGAAATTCGAATCGCGTAATAGTTAGGAGTCTCTAGAGTTTAAACGACGAGCAATCGAATCAGGTGTTAGAGCAAAATGGCAACAAGTTTAGATCCAGGAGATTAGTGAACATTCGTGGAAGATTCGAGCGAGTTACCTTGTCCTACCAAAGTAATTTTCCACCGAAGCGTGAAAGTGTGCGACGATCGAACCTACGTCGAATTTTTGTCTTGATTGTTCTACCAGACAATTGATTGAATGATCTATCAGACAAATTGTGCTACTGATGGTAAAACCTGATCTGATCAGAGCTTCTTTTTTCGATAAAATTAGGAACAAAATTTAATCAATTGAATGATCAATGCCATAAAGAATATATCCGGCGGTTAAACAAGCGATTTTGAACTTCGATTAGAACTTTTTTTGTACAGCCGAGGAACTCGGTACGACGTAATTACGATCGTGATAAGAATAGCTGCTTGATGAAGAAACTCAAGATTTAGGGCATCGTCGTGAACGTGTTAAAGGCACTTGATACACCAAGAACAAGAATTGAAACATCTCGCGTGTCTCGTTGTCGTTCGACGTTTTCCAAAGCGATTGTTGCCAGCGCTCAGACAGCGCAGTCTGGAGGATCCGCGAATTTTAGCTTACGACGGCAGTAACGTTAAACTAGTTTATGCAGTATACACAATCCCTCTGACCCGTGTATCCGCAAATGGAGCACCGACTTTCTCGAGGGAAGGGTAAGAGGGGCGCCAGAGAGAAGATCGAAGGAAAATACAGGAGAAACGGTACCGTGATTTTCATCGAGAATGGCAGCGGTCCGTATCTAGGTCAAGTACGATTTAAAAGTCGTTTTAACGTTGGGAAAATTTATCTAGTTCGCGATGGCGTCCGTTGATCGAGTCTAAGTCCAAGGTCGAAATCGGATATTTTTGAGAGAAATCCTTGCGTTTTTCTCCCTTTCGTTTCTTGAGTCTTTCTTGCTTCTCTCGACGTGTGGAACGAAAGTAAAGGTAAGATTCGATCGAAAATTATAGCCTCTACAAAACTTCCGTTAACCCCAAAAATGGCCGTCGAGGCGATCATCTTTTCTTACGCAGTCGCTGGTACGGATCTCGTCTTCTTCTCAAGCACACTGCGCAATTTCACGGCTCGATGATCTTACATCGTTTGATACGGATCCAGTTTTGTCGTCGGATCGTATCTCGATCGTCGTCTATTCGAAAGCTATCTTTCCTTTGTCACTCGACATGGCCGTGTCTCAGCTACGCGTCTCGAATCGCTCCTATTGTGCTCGAGTGCGACAAGCGTTCGCGATATTTGCACGGCGTATCGAAACGTCGAATTTCAGTGTATTTTAGTGCGTTCTTCCCATGTTTGTTCTTTCATCGAGTTGAAAGTACAAAGAAAAGCTTTCAAACGTCGACGAAATTACATATTAAAGGATCAGAAAGTAAACCATTGCTTTTGCAGGGTGTTTTATTATTATTATTATTATTATTATATTGTTATTATTATATTTTCCATTATCACCAAGTTATTTTACAATCTATGACATTTGAACGTTAGGTAAATTGATCTGTCTGAGTTGCACATTTAGCACGAGGATGTATTTCTCGATAGAAATCATCACCTTCGTTCTTAGTAGCTTGAAGTACTTCAACACATTCATGCTATGCATCCAATGTTTGCTTCGTGGCCACCAAAGATGTTAAAACGTTTGGTGTGGACGTTGGGGTAAGAAATCGATGGGATGTTTCCTGTGTTGTTTTCTGGATAGTTTGTCCGCACACAATTTGCTAGCTAATTTGTTAGGATGATTGTCTATTTTGAGCATGTATACGTGCATTTTGATGTTTCGTAAGACGGATCATTCAATGATCGTTTTTTGGGAGCACTTTTCCCGAACGAGACGCATCTGTTCGTTCGTTTGGTCTTAGTGGAACTCTTCGAAGAAGAAAAAAGCTTAATTACGCGACAAATCGGACGTTGATGAGCGGCTTTCGATAACGGAAAAGAAGACGTCTCATAACGGAGCTCGTGAATGAGATCGTTTGTTGCCTGTCATTCGTTTCTTGTTAATTCCTCTTCGCTTTTCTTGCTTCTTTCACCGATGCAAAAGCCAAGAATCGAAGTATCCTTATTTATTCACATTGTGAAATTAGACGAACCGTTATCGAAATTTGTACCAGTCCTCACAACTCGTTCTATCGAATTAAAATTACGCTATTTCTCTTTCAAAAAATGCTTTTTCATGCCGATCGAATTTCGCGTCAAATCACGATTATTATCGATTTTTTTTGAAGGAGTCAACTGCTTTACAAAATAGTACGAAGATCAGGGAGATTTCTAACGTCAGCTGTCAGACGTGTACTCGACCACCATCGACTTACCGTTAGAATGGATTGAGAGGATACAAGTCGAGCATGGAAGGCGCTAATCGCTTTAGATCGTGCCAGATTCTTTTTTTTAAGCGATCAGATTGGCACGATTCCCTTGACAATATTTCAAAGCGTTTTCAAGCATCTCACCGGGCGGTGAGATATAACTTTTCGATCTTCCTTTGTTGGATAGTTTCGGAACTTCCGAGAAAGGTGAGAACGATTCCGATCGAAGGGAGACTCGCGTGCAATAAAGCGCCTCATTCGTTGGTATATCGTCGAGGACTCGACTCCGACAAATGGAAGCAGGGAAAGACAACTCTTCGCACTTTTCTCGCTATCCAGCGCATCCCAACCCGGTTGCTGATCGTCTATCGCCTCCCATCTCGACCATGCTTATTGGAAAACTTTGAAGAACGCAACGAGAATAGTTCGTACCGCGAACCTAAAGCATTTCGACGATTCGAGCCGATCGAAACGTACCGCCGAGCAATTTGTAACACGTTCGCCGGATAATAAAATATCTACGTCATGTGAGGCGATGAAAGATGATTTCGAATAGTCGAAAAGAAATTCTATTAAATTCCTATCGATCGAAATTGTATACATTCGTGTTAATCGAAGTTAGCATGTTTCGTGATTTTCTTCGTCTTCGTTAAATTATTATTACGCGAAGATGATAATAGAGATGTTTTCTTCCTTTCCTTTTTTAATGAGAATTTAAGGAGAGGATAAAAGCGACCGATGTTTTTTAAAATTTTTACTTCAAAAGATTCCGTGCAACGCTAAAAAGTAAAATATCTATCTCTACGTTCTACGTACGGTTGAATGCTTCCTTTTTAAAATTACCTAAGATCTAAAATGATATCGCGCTGGCGATGAGAATACGAAATGGAATTACCTCGGAATTGTTGCTGAATTTGGTCGAATATCGAGTTTAATCCTTTGAACCATGGCAGAGCTAAAAATGTCCCACTTTTCTGAATACTTAAATAAGGATGATAAGATGTTTTTAAAACCACCTGGAAAAATTAAAATTACTCGAAGCACAGAAGTTTATAACGAGACTCACCTACTTCGACAGTTAATTGCGTTTTCTGATAAATTCCGCGCTTAATTATGTGTTATTTTTTGGTCAGTTTTATGTAATTTTATCTTTCTATTAATTAAAATAAACCTTTAATTTTATAAGAATAAAATTTCTATTTTACGAGAGAGAACGTTACTATCACCAGAAATACGACATACGTGGAGCAACGAACGCTCAATTTTTCCTCTTAAAAGCTCAGTTATTTACCTTGTCTGTAATCTCGCCGAGAACCAGCGTTCGATTCGATGTACAACATTAAAATTAATTCACGGCAAAGAAAGGAAGAAAAAAGCCGCTCTGCTCGCGACGACGCGACACACGAAGAGAAATCTCAAAGACTATATAATTTTATCGACTTTAAATGACGTCGAGTTCGTGGAGAAAAGAAGAGGAGCGCGCGCGCGCAACCTTGTTTCGCGACCGACCGACATGGAAATTCCACCTTTACTCTTCGATACGAAAAACCTCGACGGCGATGATAATTTTGCCTTTGTGCATGTACAATGAGATCCTCGTTGATCCTTCGCTTTATCTTTACGATAACGTCGCGACGCGCGTTTTTGGCAAAGTGCATGTTGCGCCTAGTAATTTCGTTACGCTTTCTCTATGCGATTCCATTTTAAATTACTTTTATCGATTATACATTTATTGCATCTGACTTTCTAATCGCTAATCGTTGGCCCGATTTTTGAACAGAATCCTCTTATTATTTTTATCATTGTAACAGTTATCGGCCATTTTTATTTTATTATAAAAAGGCGAGAAATACGCGAAGACAAACGCACGTGGTACAAACTGATCTAATCCCAGGCTTCTTTTTTGTTCATAAAATTTGAGAAAAATGTCATTAATTGGACAATTAATACTATAAGGAATATATCCGATTAAACGATCGATTTTGAACTTCCGTTTAGAATTTTGTACGCACAGTTAAAGAATTAAACGTTGTAATTACGATTATAGTAAGAATACCCACACGATTCAAATATCAATTTCGAACATGTTGAAGGCAATGCTCGATCGAATAGGTGCCATACAACTATATGATAAATAAGAAGAGACAAATGAAACGTTCAGTCACCAAAGAGTCAACAAAGAGTACAGACTTGCTAACCTATTCTAACACATTGATATATTCTTTGATAATAAATGTTATATCCTTTCTCTTTCGTGATAAATAATTATCTTGATAATAAGTATCTTGATTTTGTCTTACGATTATTATAATTAGGTTCCCAGCATGCTTATGAAATGCAACCTTGTGATTCTTATACATATATTTCAAAAGTACATCGTTTCTATGTCAGCGATTGCAAGTGGACGAACATTTGAAATTGTTTCGAGTAGAAATACTATTTTCTCATCGTTGACTGCAATAAGAAGAGTTCGTGAAAACGTCAAACGAGCGCTGTTTGTAGACTGTGCAACAACCTGACACAAGCAAGCTCGAGTTTCCTCGATACAACGGAACTGAGTACGAAACAGAATTGAACAACCTTTACGGGCTAACGGTTTACATTGACCTAAGACCACATTTACACAGGACCAAGTTGAATTGAGTGAAGCCACTAGTGTTACAAATGAGAAGTACTATTAGGGAAAATGGCATGGACTAGTCGCTCATAATAAAATAGTCAAATATTTCTGTCGAACAAGAAGTCGGGTACTTAAATCAAACAATCGCACCACAAAATATCTGAGAATAATACTAGATGAAAGGTTAACATAAAGTTATCACATAAAATGCGTTCGAAAGAAAATGGTATGGTCACCAAACAGTTATGTAATATATAACAGCTGTCAAATTAAAAAGAGATTAAAACTCAAAAGTCAAAAAAACAATGCAAATAGCAATGGTAAAACCAATCTAGACATATGGTATACCTTTTTGAAGTAAATCTGCAAAAAGCGATATTAAAAGAATCAAAGCTGCAAAATCCTCAATACGTGGTACGTGAGGAACAATGATGTAGAAAGAGCATTGGATATCCTACCCATGGAACAAACAATAGAAAAAATTAACCGGAGGCACTGGATAAGAATGGACTCTCATCGAAACCCATTAGTTAAAGGCTGCGCTAAACCAATGCAGAAAAGGCTGCATAGAATACACTTACCGGACAATTTCAACTTGAATACTCAATTTCAATCTTTAAAATCGATTGTACCACCGGCCGTTGGGTGGTTTTAATTCCTACAGGCGACCACGATCACGAGTCAAGAGTTTTCGTTGGTTGATAATTCTGCTCGAACGTGTTAGCGCAACTCAACATTCTGATGTAACCGGCATTATTTTGCTTAATTATTGTGTCGCCCGCGTAAATAAACGCTGTTACGTGGACTGGACTGACCCATACAGTGTCGCCGTCGTTTTATTCAAGCGCCGGCCCGAACGAGTTCGCCTTTAATTAACGAGAGGGTTAAACGGAAAGCCGCGCGTTATTTCGCAATACGTTCAGCGATAATGGATACGCCTCTTCGGTCGAACTTTACTTCTAAGCGTGTCGAAAATCATCAATAACGAAGGCGGAGTTTCCCGAAGACCGAACCATGTACATTCGGTGATTGAAAATCGCGCAATTGTCATATGTTAGCTAAGTCACGGTGTGAACCAAGATCAAATAAATATTTGTTGTGAGAAGTAAAATATGTTTGTAAATTTTAAACATTCTAAACTTCTAAACGTTTGTCCACTAGGTTGGGTTAGCGCAGTCTTCAACTATTGGGTTTCGGTAGGAGTCCATTCTTATCTATTAGTTCTGGCTAATTTTTCCTATTGTTTGTTCCATGTGTGGGATATCCATCCCCATTATTCTGGATCGAGCAACTTAAATTTTTTAATTTTGCTTTTTACAGCTGAAGTCCTAAGTGTTATTCCATACGTCCAGATTGGTTTTACTATTGCTGTACAAATTATCTTTTTTATTTGTATTTTGAGTTCTGATCTCATAATTAGCTAGTATAACTGTTTAATGACCTAAGTCATTCTCTTTGTAACGTGTTTTAAGTGAGAGCATCGTGTTAATCTTTTATCTAATATTATTCCCAAATATTTCGTCTCAGTTTTTCGTGGCACAACTATTCGATTTAAGTTCACGTCTTCTTGTTCCTGTCGATTCAGTGCGAAACATTAATTTGTACTTTTACATGGGTGATTTCTTATTTTCTTTCTCTGCATCTATTCCTGTAGCAATTTAAATTTATTCGTTAGGTTACGTGCTGTTATGAAATGGTCACCAATGTCATCGATCGTGCTATCGTTCGGGAATAATAACACGGAGTTTCTGATTCGATCAGGAGTGTCTGCAATGTAGATGGAAAGCAATATAACAGCGTGTCGCTCGTTGTACCTCTTGCCCTTCTATTCGGTCGATCGAATTTCATAAATTCCATCATAGTGGAGTTTCGAGCGTCTCTCGACAGATTCTTCGTTCAGCTCTCGAGGAAATTCGGTCTCCCGAATTAAATGTTTCACCGAAATACCTTTCCCAACGACAGTGGCGTTGCGCGACTGTGCATTCTTACAGGCATCCTCGCATCTTTTGTGGGCATTATCGACGATGCGAAAATTCGACTTCTAGACGATTTATATGAAACATTTCCGGGATTTTCGGATCGAGAATTGAGATTCCTAGGAAGAAATTACATCGCGACAATGCGAGAAAAAGCCGCGACAAGGAAGGCGAGATTTTCCTTGGGATATTTTCGTAGCGCGATAATAAGTAAAGGCGAACGACGAGTTCTCGTTAGAGAATCACTTGGAAGTGGAGCAAAATTTCTGGACGGAAGGCCTCTTCGCGAAGCCGAGCCCGTCAAGCGAGCTAACACGCGACTAAACGAGTCCACGTCGTTCCTTTGAAGCGAACGCTGTTTATTTTTGATTCGTTAACGCTGAAGGTATAATAATACGTGAGGGTGCTGTTACGCTTTCATGGGATTGGCAGAACGAAAGGAGAGTTATACCGAAAGGCAGTGTGCTGATCTTCTCGTGAAAGTCCAGTCGACGGAAGCAGGATCTTAATTTTCAATTGAAATTACCGTGGAACGTCGCGTTTTATCGCTGCGTAATATTGTCGACGCGTAGATACGAGAAACAGTGTTTTCTGAATTGTTTAAGAACTGCGATATTAAATGTAATCGATATTTCATTTACTCCGATAATTGCAACGTTTTGCGATGAGAATACTAATATATTTCTACGCTATTTTTGTCTTCTTTTTTATTGGAATTTCAAAGGATTCAAGTGAGAATTTCTTCTTTTCGTCATAAGGGAACAAATAAATTTCTAAACTCACGCCTCGGTGGTCTTTTTTGCGTTACTAATGGCGAGTGCTCGAGAAGCCCTGAGTATTTCAAATTAACGATAATTAATCAGATCGGAGTAAAATTTCTGTAGCCACGATTTACCGTTTCTATCGATTACACGCACACACACAAAATCCTCCGCGATGAGGACGTACACAAGGAAGCAGTGCAGTATCGAAGATTCGATAATTTTGCCTTATTCGTTGTTGTTCCTGATAATCATTAGCACCACGTCGCGTAATTTTAACCTTGTTATTTTTTAAGGATCAAAGCAATTAAGTAGTAGCAAAATGATAAAAAGAGAACTGCGAAATGAAATCGTCTTTCTCCTCTTTCTCCTTTTTCAAACGAAAATACGCATATTGGGAAAGTACACGATAATGAATGTGATAAATCTGAATAATTTTCTATTTAAATATTCTCTTCTCCCTCTCTTATAAAAAGAAATTAAAAAATGGAAGACGAAATTGGAATTGAATGATAGGCGATACAGCGTGGGTCATGCACAGATTTTTAGATAGCAAAGGAGAAATCGCATTATCCGAGGATCGTACGGTAATCCGTCGCATTAACGACGATATCGAACGTGCAAAAATAATGAGAATACCCAGAGCGGTGAGCCACCGTTCCACCCCCTTCGCTCTTCCTCGCGTTTTATCGAACGCATTGACGTTGAATTAACAAACGACACATCGGCGGTCGTTCAACGTAAATCGCGCCTAGGTTGTAATGAATTATCGCGTAGCACACCAGAAATAATCGCGGATTACAATACGTTAACGATCAACATGACCGTTAACCAGTTTCAGTCGACAACTCAATATCTTCTTAATTGAATAAGAAATATGCATATCTCGGCTGGGAAAAATTGTGTGTAATGTTGCACACAATCCGACTACAATGTCCGTAAGATTTTACTAAAAATAACGTGGTTCCATTGACATTATAAGCGGCACGTTAGAAGTTCTCATAACACTGTACAAATGTATCTATTAGGTCGTAACGTATGAAATATCTAATTTTTCCATTTTATTTCATACAAAAATCAGACATTTCATACGTTACGACGTATTAGGTTGTTCGGAAAGTAATTTCGTTTTTTTTGTGAAAATGGCGTTTCAAATGATCATGAACGGTCGAATTCGATAAATTAATTAAGTCCTCTGTTAGGAGAAAACGAAATTATTTGTTGAACAACCTAATAATATTTATTCGATTTATTGATTCGACGATCGAACATGACGATTTCTAAAAATTGTCAGAGTAGCTGTTAAAGAAATTTTGCCATTTTTAGGCGTGGGTAGAAAAATAGTAATTTATTCGAGGTTTAGTGGTAGAACGGAAGCGAGCGAAAAGGGAAGAAAGAAAACTAGTAAGATACTGGAATAATGTTCGCAAGGGGAAACAGTTTAGCAAACTAGATTTCTAGAAATTCGCATTACGTCTGAACGGGAGATGAAGCGCGGAAAAAGGGAGGTAACGTTATGAATTTACTAATTCTCTCCTTCAAAGTTCTAACGTAGGATCAGGCGAATGCTTCTCGTAATATATTCCACACAGTTTCCCTCGTGCCAGTTCGATCGTCAAGCTTCCTTGTTCTTCTCGTAATAAGCAAGGTATGTAAAATACAGGACTATTTCCGCGCGTGGAAACTTAATTACAAGACCACTTTATATCGACTGTACATGTCCAAAATCTTCAACGCGAATTATGACATTGAAATACACTCTAGTAAATTCGGCAAAAACGAAAATCCTATATAAAAAGGCTGCAAGATATTTAGATGTTCGTTCGGGTTTTCGATTGTACTTCGATAAACACGCAAATGTTCAAATAGAGAAAACTCAAGAGTCATTTCTAAGCCGCAAACGACTTCTTCATTCGGAAGGCTTAAGCAGAATAGTAAAGATCCTATACCATAAGCTATTGATAAGACCTATAATAAGGTACGTACTGGTGTCAAATCTGGTTCAACATCAGTGTTGGCATTATACAAAAATTGGGAGTTTTTAACCACTTCGGTACGGCGCTTACCGGCCACGAAACCTTCCCCAAAGTCGACACT
This sequence comes from Liostenogaster flavolineata, assembly GCA_025433975.1. Taxonomy (NCBI): domain Eukaryota; kingdom Metazoa; phylum Arthropoda; class Insecta; order Hymenoptera; family Vespidae; genus Liostenogaster; species Liostenogaster flavolineata. Next base: position 441,826 of record JAITYT010000140.1, read on the forward strand.
CATCATTTGCACGATATTTTGTGTTGTGCATCGACAGCGAATTCACGTTCATCCGCGGTTGTCGTCTATAGTCGACGCTCGTACCAAAATGATAAAGAGAAAATGTCTTGGAGCATGTCTCAGCCAATACAGGTCCCTACTACACAAAATGTATCGGTAATTACGGAACACAATCGAGCGAAGGTCGTCCGAATTGACCTATACCTATTCATGTTAACACGTTGCGGACTGGGTATTTAATTCCAATCTTTTCGGGTAGGACCGGGTATTTAAAGGTGTTTTAACCTAAATGACGTTAAACATAGGATGTCTTGTGAGAATCCAGATCATTGCGGGTGTACATTAGGCGATCAGAGAATTACCGACAAATAGATTTTGTATTAGAACTAATTGAAGAAGAACCATCCGATATAGCCCTTTCTTATTAGTTAAAAAATTATAATTTGTGAATTCAGAACACTGGTGAATTTATAGAGTTGCTGTATTGGAAAAAGTAATATTTAATCGTGTTTTTTTCACACGTTACGGCTTAGTGAAATTTTATTCATACACGTTATTAATCTCTAATAGTGAATTACATTCATTTAAAAAATACTAAAAATTCAAAGGTTGAATGGTATAAAACTAATCTAAATCATTGAAAGCACATTTTCAAATACACCAGAAGCAAATGGGTACATAAGCAACTAATATTAAAATAAGCAGAATAAGTTTTTTTATCATATGTGAAAACACGGAGATCTCCGTGACCGGCCCGCAACGTGTTAAAACTCTTCAGAAACCATTGGAATGGCGCATCGTGATATAAAATCTGATCAAAGGCACTTTCTTCCACCTTGCCCTGTTATATCTTTTGAACGATAGGCTAGTGGATGGGTAAAATAGTTCCGATTGGAGTGTAGTCGAAGGATAGAACGGTTCAAGCGAAACAGTCCTCGATCGCAAACTCATCCTGTAGACATGTCGATCCGAGAAGGAAGAAACGTCCAAAAAGAAAGGACAAGCAAAAAAGTGTAGACGATCGTTACGCGTGTGATTTGTGTGTCTTTGACGTTCTTTATCTTTATCTCCCTTCTTCCTGAAGGAAACTCGCGCTACGACAACTGAAGGAAAACATTCGGTGCGACCGTGACAGAACCGCGCGATGATAGTCATCGTACTACGTGCAGTCACGTAAGGAACAGCAAGGTACGAAGGAGCATCATCCTGCTTGCCACGACTTCGAGGGAGAACTTCGTTCCAATCAAATATCGAAGCGAAGTGGGTGTGGGGGAAAGAATTAATTGGAAGAAAGAAGGCCTCGAAAACGCGGGCCAAGAAAGGTCCAAAAGGGTACGACCGAAAAAGTATCGACCATCTTTCTTCCTCTCGATCGTGGGAGGATATCGCACCGTCGAAATTTCGTTCTTCAGAAAGGAGACTGCCGCGTTATCGACGATGCTGGCGTGCGTATATCCTGCGGAGAACTTCAAGTCGAAAACGGTGACAGTAAAATTGCGTCATGGAAAATCGAGGAGGAAGCCGAAGCTGCTGTCGATAAAGGAGAAGCTGCCAGACGACAAAGGAACGACGATCGTCGCCACCGGCAAAACCGATGCCGGCGATGAGACCACCGTCGTCGTTCGGACTGGCAAGGAGGTAAGCTTTACATAAGCTAAACGTTCGTTCCTTTGGTTTCCCGACGATTATCCCTTAGGTATCGCGGAGTATTGTAGGTGAAGAAGACGCCTATGCCCCCGTTCATCTCGTCGTCGTGGGGTCGATTCGCTCTGGTTGGTGATTAACGCCTTGACCGCCACGCCAAATTCACATGTTTTGGTCAGGACGCCACGAAAGTATTTTAATTATTCCAAGCGCGCAATAAAGGTGGAATTGTCTTCTACGGATTCCTTTAAGTTTTATTTTGATCTCAGTACACATGACTGTGCGAGCAGCGCGACAAATCGGCTCCACAAAAATGCGAGAGAAAGAAAAACTATAAAGGGACGAGAAAGAACGCATCCCGACGCGATAGAAGTCTAGCGATTATTCCTAATAGTAATAAAAAAAAAAAAGAGAAAAAGACATGTTTCCTAGATACGTCAGTTTGCTTTTCCTTGACATTTATTTTACGGTTCTCTTTTTTTTACATAAGTTACAAATTTATCTGTACACCTCCTTCCTTTATTCTCTTATTGCGAAGTCATCGAATCTGATGAATCGAAGAATGCTGGTAAATCTGTCGCGAGATAGTGTAATACGTTTTTGTAACTGAAATTTACCGAAGCAAACGATTTCCTAAACGATATATAATTTTAACGTTTATTTATTACTAATCGCTGTAATTATCGTAGATGTTTAAACACTACAATACATAAATACGTTACATTAATTGAAGTATTTGTATGGTCGAATGACCAAAACGAAACACGATTCAAAATGACTGGGTGACCGATAAGCAAGGGTTAGTAGATGTAACGTAGAAACTCGAGTAATTTGACGCAAACGCCGAATTTGATGGATGTCTTGGTCAATACTGAATGCCGGATTCCCCATCTCCAGAATACGCGTGCGGTCAGTCATTCGACACAGGGGTAATAATGCCGCAACTTCGAACGACGTATCTAAAATTCAACGATGCTACTTCTCGTATCGCGCACGATGATATTTCCGGATTATCTTCGAGCTTGCATCATGAAACCATCCTTCGGGTAAATTTTTCTTGCATTAGGTCGAATACAAAGTAATTTCGTAATTTTAGATCAAATAAACTCTTTGTACTGATGTGCCGTCTGAACGAACACCCACATTTATTTCTATTTCATTTGTTCACCAATTTAATGGAATTTATGTACGATGTAATTTTCATAAAAATATTTGACACAAATTTTTTTATTTTCAAATATCCGTCTTCAAAGAATAATTCGTTTAAGTTTCTTAATGTTTTCATACGCTCAATTTGATGTTACTGTATTTTTTAATATTTGTTAATAAAAGCTTCGTTGCATATAACAGAAAAATGGAATTTTGATTTTTGCACTACGAAAGAAGTTATAATAGTGCAGTTGCAATTGATCCAAAATTCCGTTTAACACGTTAAATGTTACGCATAGATTTTAGATTCATGTTACAACACCGCGTGTGTCTGCCTTTGCATACTGATTGTAAAACTAGGTTTACAAACGAAATGTAGATTTCGCTTAGAAGACATTGGTTTTTGTTTAGTCATTACTTTAGAAAAAATAATATAATATGAAAAGTTAACGGTCAAAAGGTTAACAATCGAGTCTGGATCTGATGAATGGAATGGCAACCAAAACGGGCTGGATACTTAACACTAGATTGCCTGACGAAGTCATTTTGACTGCTTTGTCGTATGTATGGTCACCTACATTTTTTCTATTTTCTGTTTTCTAAGTG
>JAITYT010000140.1:455980-469991 GCA_025433975.1 Liostenogaster flavolineata
AACATAGTCGTTAAATTACTATTTAAAATAACTTTAAACCATTTGAATATTTACAAATTAGACTTTATTTAACTTTGAAGATTTTTTTAAATAAATGTGTTCTTCATCTATCTTAAACAATTGAAGATATTTTGTAAATTATCACTTTTCCAAAGTATTATTCCATCGCAACTAACTGCTGAAGTATTATATATGCCATTGTAAAGGAAGCATCCAGAAATTGTTTGCCAACTTAATGCAAAGCTATTATTCCTATTGAGAGTACCTGATTGGACCATTCAAATATTCAGTTCGTGAACACATTGCCATATTGACTCTGAGCTTTACTAAATTGCGATTGTATAAAACTAATGTCATACCATTTTAGCATGTCGCTACTTGTGTTTAAAATAAATGAAACAAATTTACTAGCAAATCAACCGTTTTAGAATTGTGTAAAATTGTTGAATTATTTAGTGGACTTAAGAAAGGTTGCCGCTTCAAAACTATTTCCGATTTTAGTTTACTTTATCGTAAGGAACTATCCTTCCTCTTTCCACCGCAGTTTCTCTATCAAAGAAAGGAGTTTCGTTGTAATAACTTTCCACTAATTGATTGTTCTTGTTTTAGGAGCCAGCACAGCAGGATAAACTCGCCAGATTAAGACACAGACTCGACCAGCAGCAGAGCAAACTAAATCGTCTGCGATTGTTGAGGTCGCAGACTGATCAGTCGCGGGCCAACAACGCCACGCTAAGTGAGTCAATTTTCATTTGTTCTTTATATGCAGTATTTCAACAAACTTCAGACAAACAAATTTTCAGAGATTTTGCAAATAATAATTTTTTGGTAAATGGAATAGTCTATTTCTGTATTTATCATCGAAAAGATTATGTCAAAACGCGTCCAACAACGTGAGACACACTAGTACTCAGCTTAACTTGAGTCAAACATTTTGCAAAAAGATACAACAGGATAAGATAACCAAAAGTGCCCTTGAACCGATTTTATCTTACAATGGATTATTCGATAGCTTGTCAAAAGAAACAATGTTGTACCTGGTTTCAATCCTGTTTTCTTTCCTAACAATACGTTTATTAATGCCAGTACAATATATTTACACAGAAGAGCTAAAACAAACCTTAAACCTATAAAAAGGATAGTGTGATATATACAAAGATAAGAGCTAACACAAAAGGTGCCACTTCGAGCACGCATAGTAAATACATAGTAATCCTGATAGTTACAATCGAGAACACAATACTAGAAGTCTTGGAATCATCGTCGAATAGAATTTTATTGTAAAATTTAGATCGATAATTCATAGAAAACATTATGTATAGCAGAATGTAAAGAAACTTAATTCTATTTTCACTTATCTTTCATGCATTGGTAGAGCCTACCCTGAACATCTCGAAATAGTTTCAGTGTCGTCAACTGTACGAATTTGAATAATCTTCTTGCGTATATACCACGTGCGTTATTTAGGTATTAAATCCCATGCTATGCCGTGCCATATTTGGGATATGCGAGATTGAGCACGGGGATTATCCTATTTGTAAGCTGTTTTCTAGTGATACCAATCGGTATTATCGGGGATTTATCGGAAAATCGTCTCGAGCGTACAGTTCGCCGTCATTTCGAGTATGCTGCATCGAGTACTGTCAAAATATAATAATTTGACGGTACTGAAAAAAATAAAATTATATTTCTATTTATATAGATATATATTTTATTTGGTTTCACTGCATGTTTTACCAATTATTTTATTCTTAAATGTACATTTGGGGCACACATATTTTTCACATCTCAAACAGATTTTCGTATTTTTTTAATCTTTACAATATTTTATTTGACAAGTTTTTCCTATTGATATTTTCCTAAAATATACGTATAATACATTTTTCAATATTCACTTTTTTTATATTGTTTATTTTTTAAGAAAAATTTGTAGGTCGTCCTATCTACCGAAAAATATATTAATTATTAATACTGATTACCTGTGAATTGGTTATTTTTACCTGTCACAGGAGGAATATATATACAGGAAATGTCAATAGGTTTAGTGTTGATGTTACTGCCTTTCTTCTCGTTGCTATTTTTAGCGTTATCGTCATTGTCATCGTCTTTGTTGTTGTTCTTACCTTTGTCTACCTTCTATTTCGCTACATTCCGCTTTGTATTCATTCGATACTTCTCCAGTTTGGAAGGGACGGACAAAAGACAAAAGGACTTTCGCGCAAAGTAGTTTTAGACGACACTCTTCCGAGTTCTCAAGACGATGGATCTTTCTCCTTGTGAGTTACTCCGGATACCGTAAGATGATGATACCTTGTCCCGGGTCAAGAGGCAATCGGAATGTCCTCTTTTAGAATGTTCTTTCGGAAGGTCGAAGAGATTTAAAAGTAATACGTAAAATCAATAGAATTATCGTCCGAAGCGTTCGATCAAATGAAGGTATTTCAAATTTTATAGACCGGTCACTACTAGTCTTATTATTCTCAAAATGGCGAATCTAATTCTCAAATTGGCAATCTATTTCAAACAACATTTAGAAGTATAATTGCAAAACGAGAAAGGAACAAACTGATGTTAACGAATTGTTTATATTTATTTCTAATTTTTTTTATTTATAAATCTATTTTTGAAATAAATAAATTGCAATCCATATTCGATACGAAATAATGGCAAAATATACATCTAAAGTATTATATTTTGAATAGGTATTATATTTGAATAGGACCATTCAAATGTAATATTTACGTTCAGAGAATATGGAATATCTAGTCAAAAAGTATGGCACTTCAAAAGAAGTTCTCGAACCGAACTTTTCACTGTAAATTTTCTTATTCGGTGAATCTCAAATTTCAAGACAAGTCTATAAAAAGTACTGAATTCAACTTTTTGATCTGCCTTTTGTTAATCTCGTGAGCTTAAATCAATAAGTAGGTATAATTTTCGTCATCGACCAGTTGCAATCGTATTTACAATCCACGGATAAACTATAAATTCGATCTCGGACAATAACGTTACAAGTTGGCCCGATCCAGACACGATCGATAGCATCGGGAGAAAGAAGTACGAGACAGCTGAGTTTACCTTGGATGCTGTTGCATTTAATCGCCGAGTATCGTGATCCTTATTCTATCCGCACAAGGCTAGATTCGCACTTGTTGCTAGCTTATTGTTGACCTACAACAGGAATTCCCAAAGTGCGGTCCATAAAAATCCTAGAAATGCGGCTCGCGATATAAGATGGCTCACGATTTGAATCTAAAAGATAAGTAAATACTTGCATATTTACTTATATGTAATAATAAAATATATAATAACAAATAAATTGTTTAGTTATAAAAGTACTAAATTTTATTTGTAATATATCATGCGATTATATAGATTAGACATAATTTAGCGTCTTAACGGTCGCTTTTTTTTGGCTCAGGCTGTTTTGAAACACGTTTTCTTAGAGTATTGACCGTCGAAATAGTGGTTTAAAAGAGGGAAATCTCTACAATCTTTCAAATTCCAATGTTAAATGACACGAGAGTGTGTGTAGGCAGAAACTGTTTTTTGAAGCTAAGAAACAATTCGATGTTGATGTTAACCCGCTTTAGGAAATTTTATTCAGTAAATTTTTTATTTATTATATATAAAATATATAAGCGATATTTATCAATGCGATCAATACGCCTCGACATACTGTTTTCTGAGAAAGTCCTTGAAATACCATACAAAGCAACAGTACTGAGTCTAATATTTAGCAAATGTCCTTCATTGAAGTATAAAGATATACAAAACGTTAAAATATAAAAGTTTTAAACGTCAACCTCTTAAGCCCGGTGCGCTCATTCGCAACTCTGTCTCCCTAGGACGGCGTACTGGCTCCCAACTGGGTATTGCTGGGACGGCGCGCCTGACCGCGAGTGGCACAAAAACCAATATTGTCAGGAAATGTGGTTTAGGCGAAACAAATGAGAAATAAAGCAAAAAACTTATAATACCGTCTAAAATCATGATATCCACGAATATCGCTATAATGGCGTGCCGTTCAAATTGATGTTTCCACGGAACTCACTATAGTGGCGTACCACTCAGATTGATGCTCTCCACGGAACTCACTATAGTGGCGTATAACGTTCAAAAGGTTAAATTGTGTGAGAAATCATTTTAGGTTAGCTGTAAGAAATTAACTAAATATACGGAACTACAAAGGTTTAAAATTTTGTGCTTCAAGAAGTTAATACGTTCAAGGTCAAAGAAAATCTGTTAGACAAATTTAAGACAGTTCATTACATGAAAATGTGTATTATGACTTCGTACTTGAAAATATGCACATCTGTGTGATGAAGTGCATACTGAAGTGAAAATAATCTGCTGCGTCTTACCGGAAAGCACTCTTTCTCGGTTTACATAAATCAGAAAACAAAGAGAAGAAATCCATTGCGAAAGTGTGCGATGTCTACGAAAAATGATAAAAGAATCTAAAAGCGACATCGATTTACGATGTTGGCCTATTCATGTGCCCATATTATGAAATCTATTACATGCAGTACAATTATTTCGAATTTATTATCAATATTAAAAGATATTGCTATTATTAGAGGAAATATTTATTTTTTCAAAAAATATCAAAACAACTTATAGTTATTAGTTTTAAGCATAAAATAATGGATTAACGCTCATCCTCGCACAAAGTGTGAATTTTCGGTGTGACGTCTCATTTAACGGGGGTATCACTATGGAAAGGACACTCGTAGCTGAAGGGCTAACTAGATTACGTTCATCGTAGTTTCTTTCCTGCTAGGCGTTCCTCCTATACGCTTCTGTTTTTTCCCTCTATGACGCTCCGTGCCTCGATTCTCATGATCTCCGACGTTACTAGGTTTCATTTCCTGGATATCACTTGCAGCGAATCCCTTCTGCCACCCGACGACCCGTTTCTCCTGCCTTCGATGCGTAAGATGAGGAAGTACCGAAGGAGAACAAGAAAAAGGAAGACTGCAACGTAAAGGACAAGCTGAAAGATATCAAGAAAAGGCATAAAGAAAACGAATTGATGAAAGAAAAAGTAATAGAAAAGGAGTAGCATTGTATTTCCAGCCATGGTGATTGCTATCCAGGTCTTCCCTTATTCTTTTGTGTCTTCGCTTCGATGAAGAAAAAAAAGGGAGAAAGCGATGATAACGTATTTTTTACGAACGTTTGTGCTAATTTTGAGCACATAGCTGAGTTTTCGTCTGAGGATACATCGATGTAGCTGATCGAAGAAGAGTCCAATGATATTCACGAGATAAACTGATCTATAAGTTGCATAGACTTTTCTTCGTAGAGCTTGAAGTCACAAAAATCTCGTAGAAATTAATGTTACGCAGAAAATCATGTTTTTTGATACGAACACGAGTGTTCCTTAAACCGTACAAAGTTTCAATGTCGTCGTACAACCTGGTCAGTTCTTTAACAAAGATGCTTATCTGTCTTGTCCAAAGAGAATGAGAAGGCAAAAAGAAAAAGCACAGAAATTCTCGTTGATCTCTGCTGCTCCTCGAGTAACGCATTGTTGAAGAACGAAGGGAAGATTAACTACGAGAGGCCACGGAAAATTAGCGCTCGTTAGCTTTGCCATGGTTATCCATGACTGACTACCTGAGATTCTTCTTCGAACTTTTCTTCTTTCTCTCAATTTTTTGATTTTTCTTTCCTCCATCCTATCTCTCTTTCTTTGTTTTTCTTTTATCTCTCTTCGTTAACTCTTTCTCTAAATTCAAACGAAGATTTCGTTATATTAAACATTCCTTCTTCCTCTCCTTATCCTTCCTCTCACATCCTTTCTTTGTATACGTAAATTCTTCTGTTGGTCTTTCGTAAAATACGTTCAAAAAATATAAATCTACGAATACAAAAAAATCGAATTAATGTATCTTGAAGTATCGCCTGCTTATCATTTTATCGTTATGCCTAGAGATGTTATAAGATAATTGAAAATATTTAAAGATATCGAGACGTCGCCAGGAATGTTCCATGGTATGATCGCTATATCGTCTCGAGGTATTCCACCGAAGCCACGTGATAATTCGCTTTTTCAATCAACGAGTAGTCAATCGAGAGTAGTAAAATCGCCCTTCCTTCCAGTCTAGCCGACCTCCTGTTCCTGTTCAACGATGTTATCAGAAATTTGCAACTGCTAACGTCGTTTTCACTACAATGGTAACCCTTTCCGTGGTTTATGAATCATATTAACATTGTTGGTGAATTCAAACTATTACATGACAGACGAAATCGCTCCATCGATACGAGATCGAATTCGATGGGTTTCAAATACAATTTTCGAAGGATTATCGATTTGACTCGTTGAATTTTACAAAGGCATAAAACTGCGATGCGATTTTTTAAACAACTTGAAAATGTAAGGGTCGTTAATTAGACTCTACCGTTTTAAAGTACACGCCAAATATGATATTTATGTCTGATGTAACTGTTTTGGTTTCCTAATGAATTTTTAATAAAAAAAATCAAAGTTTCATTCCGAGACAGCTATTATACGGAAAGATTACTTGTTATGCGTGCAAACGCGTTTGATCTAATTTAATTAACGTAGATAATACGTTTCGTATAAATAAATTCTCATGTAAATATGCAAAATTGACTATAGAATTTCCATTGAAATTCGATAAAGCTTTATGTATTCTTTTCGCGTTCGAAATTACTACGTACATAAAATTGTCGATTATTGTTAACAAGAAAGTAAATAAATAGTTAAAACGTATCGAAATCGCTTTTAGAACTATTTGAACTAATGAGCCATTTTCAATAATCAACAAAACAGAAACGTGGTATCCGATCTGCATCGTGTCATGTTCATTCAGTGCACTCGGTTCACTTTGAAACGATACCGCTTTCGATCGATCCTTTGTTAGTTACTCATTTAGGTGTGGCAAAGCTATAGCGCATGCCGTAAAATCGAAGGATAAAATGCATGTTGCTCTTCGCTCTATGATAATGGCCGAACATTGTCCGAGATAGATCAATGAAATACCTTTCATAAAACAGAACGTTACAAATTATTCGTATCGAAATATTACTCAAACGAAAATAATGCCACACTGATCAGAGAATCGTACAATTTCGTGCGGAGGTAAATCTACCAAGTTTCCCGTAACATGTTGGTACTTCATCGCGTTGGTTATGAGGAATTAAAACTCGATCTGTGCTGACCACGTAATCGGTTTTTTCTCTCAGAACGGCGGAATCCTGAATCCAACTTGTCTCACAATACGCACAATGACAAAATCCGTCTTGCTGGTTTTTTTGTCAATGAATACGATGCAATTGCGAAAGAATACGCTGGGTCGTTAAAACGTCGATTTCCAAGCGTCGCTTGAACCGAATTTCCGATCACCACAAAAGATGTTGAAAAGTCGGTATCTCGTCCGGGTCACCAATGATATCACCAATAGGCTTCTTGGAAACGCGTGTATAGACGTTCAAGTGCCGCAAAGCTCGTTATTTGATGGGATCGCTTCATTCGATGATCGAGGAAAAATTAAACGTTTGAGGATCTGAGCTCCCGCACCATCGTCACGTCTATGAAGACTCTCATCGCGTTCTTTTCAGAATGTTCGTCGAATTCCAGAGCGACGATTACAACTCGGCGTCGAGTGACACAGGCGAAAGTCACTTACCTCGACGTTCGCCTCGATGGAATGGCGCCGTGAAATATTAGAAGGGCCAAGAAATAAGCCATTATTTTATAGTGTAACATTGAACTTCTAAAGAGAAAATATTAAAGACTAACGTAAACTCGATCATTTGAAAATAATGGTGAAAATCCCGGTTTCCCTAATACAATAAATTTATCGCCCGTTCTGTTTAAGTGTGAGTCGATAAGCCTCGACAAGCTTAACCCATTCGCTGCCAGGCAGATTTAGAACGTCTTGCCCTGAGCGTTAAGCTTTTATTTTACAGAAAACATAGAATTTGACAAAGTCTAATAATATTTAGTTGCAAATATAGTATTAAAGTGGCATTTACAGTAATTTTAACGAAGAAAGAAAAACTCTACGAAATATTTCGTAGCTGGCACACTGAATAAAATTCCTATGCTGAGCGGCGTACACGAAATTCCGAAGGAGTTTCGTACGATTGTCTACAGAGATGTTTTGTAAGTAAATGCGGTTCTTTTGTAAGTAAAAGTAAGCCTGGCCACTGCAATATCATTCAGAGCCGATGACTAAAAGTTTACTTCACAACTTTGCTATATCACGATCTTTGCTATACTTCGAATCATTTAAGTTATTCGAACAAAAAGGAAAAGTTTCGTTACGAACACATCTTTCTCATAAATACGTTGAAAAACCAAATGATGATTATTTATCAAATTGATGAATAATTGATACTATTCGTTTACAGAATTGTTTAATCAAAGCATAACAGGTTGTTATCAGAATATCGACATCGAATATCAAACTGATTCTTGAAAACATTGTCGTATAATTCGTCCAATTGAAATCGTTGAAGGATCGGTTTCTGACGCGAAAATGTTTTATTGATCGCTTTCGACAAAAAGTCCGTTAAATGTTTAAAGAAAAAAACCATAATTCTAAGTACTCTATGTTCTTCGGGCTACGAAGAAAAAAAAACAGGAAAAGAAGCGTCTAATGAGAGACAAACGATGACAAGGACGGGAAACAAGAGCTATCTTCGTTCGTTGAATGATAGAAAAAGAATAAAATGAAAAGGATAGAAAAGGATAGAAATTGGCCTAGAGCGAGAAGAAGAATGAAAAAAACGAAGGAGAAGAGCAGCCATGACTTTATAAACCATCGAAAACGTAAGATTCGGTCTTTTACGTCCTGCCTTACCCTTTTATGAAGATTAACTGTGCTCTCAGACATTGCCAACAATTCGAAGAAGATAAAATGTCATTTTCTTCGCATAGACACGATTATTGAGAACCGTATCGGGACTCCGAGGGCCAGCCATCACTGCCATCGTCAGCCTCTCCGTCCGATCCATGAACGGAAGCAGCTCAGCGGAACGGGGCCAGAGGGAGGGAAGACACGCGCGTTCGTCGTTGGTATCTTCCAGCGGTTATAGGTATCCAGAATTCGATAATCGAATTCCAGGTCATCCTTGTCATTGTGTCGTTGATCCTAAACGCGATGAAGGACAAGAGATCGATCTCTCGCAACTGCTAATGAATTAATCTGTTTTTCGACTCACGATGACGCGTGGTCGATTAAGAAATAAATCTTTTCACTTTAATGGAGGCTTCCCTATTCTACTTTTTTTCAAGGCGGAAGACCCACTGGAAAGGGGAGAATTTTTCTCGCATTGTATGAAATTACTTATACTTTAATACAATTAATACAAAATTAATTATTTGTGTTTATGATAAACGACGAAAATTAAATTTTTTTGCTGTAATATCGGAGAATATTTCAATGTTCGTGATCAATTTAATCTTACGGCGGCTTTTCGCGAAAAGGAATGTGCCGAAACCATAAACGACTCCAAGTTACAACCGCATAATTATCGTTGCTTCATCACTACGAATAAACAAACTTGTTGCGCTCTATGAACGATTGTACCATGAAATTTCACTATCATTAAATTCTATTTCATAAAATTTTATAATATTTATAACGTGTTTAATCTATTGCCGTGTCTTTTTGATTTATATTTTGTTTGGTGGCCAATGCCATTTTTTTGTACGTGTTTTACGTGAGAGCTCCACATTAATCTTTTATCTAATATTGTTCTTAGACATTTCGTCTGTTTTTTGTGGCACAACTGTTCGATTTAAGGTCATATTTTTTTGTTCCTATCGATTCAGCGCGCAGCGTATATTTGTACTTTTAAGTTGGTTAATTCTTATTTTCTCTTTCTACATTCTCTATTCTCGTAGTAATTTCAATTTGTTTGTTAGATTATGTGCTGTGATGGAGTCCAATCGCGATGAAAATCTTTAATGCAATAACCAGTCCGCAGTTCAACACTGACGCGCGGCGTTTGCTACGCACATAATCATCATTCTACCGAACATATTACGCTTCTATCGAGGACGCATAATTACGCGATGTTCTCTTTGCTGTGTACCCAGAAATCCGTTCGACTCGATGATTCGAAAGTTATGCTCTCGAATAGGAAGATTAAATTTATTGGAAGTTTATGGCGATGTTGATATCTAATATTTGCATAGTAGTATTTTTCTCATCATTCGAATCTTGTTCTCTTCTTTATTCAAAGACGACTCGTGATTTCAACGGAAATTTACTTGCGATTCTTCTTCAATCATGGTGTAACAGCTGCTCCGTTGAACGTTCAGTCATCGTGCTAATATTTTTCTTTGCTTGAGATACTCCGATCACTGATGACCACCGTCGTAGAAAAAAACAATCTGGACTGGAGACCTATCTATATGCGTCGCCATCTATCCACACATAGAAGATAGTTACTAAGTCGTGTGACCATCGTGACAGTCAATGCTCTGCATTGAGAGACGAAGTCTCCAATTTTGAAATTGCCGCTTCCACTTTTTCGAAGGAAAAAAGAGAGAAAACTCTGCGGTGAAGTAGTCCTCGAAAAATAAATATAATGAAAAAAATAAAGTAAAAAGAAGTAATTTCTTCTAATTCAAAAACGAGCAAGACTTTCTGATACCTAAAATATATATAGTATATCTAAAAATTAAACCGGAGGAAACTGTAAATGTGTAAAGTGAAATATTAGGTCTACCAAAAAGTTCCATCAAATAATGTCATCTTAAGTTTCAACACTAATTCTTTCGACCATTGCATTTCTACGTACGCGCTCGATATATACCCGAAGAGGTAATTAGCAACGATAGAAATTATATCGTCTGATAAATAGTAATTAATATATCGAAAATATATTAATTTCTTTTAATTCGAAAACTTATTTCGTCTTTTTCGATGACGTCTGTAGGAAAGACGGATAGCACGGATTTTTCTTGATAATGTCAACAAACGTGTATCAGCGCGGCGATATTGCCGAGATCGCAATTGGAATCGTCTTTCGTAGCGGCAAGTTTTTTTACGGTGTAACGAAGTAGGTACTCGTAGTATACCTCCTCTTTAATTGCTTCGCTCCGACTGACAAATGTATTCGGTCTCGCATCGGTGCAACTACGAACCAATTTGTTTAACCAGCGATGCGATTAAACACTCAGCTACTCTCGCGTTCTGCGAAAACAATCGACCGTATCGGGAAGAAAATTCGGATTCCTCGAATTATTTTTCAAGTTTCGAGTATCGACGATATTGAGAGTGGAACGTTACTAGGTTCTCGATCGAGAAATTTACTTTTTCGATATGTCCTCTTGATATCGGTAAAGTGCTTTCGATTTCTTCGTAGATGAGCGCGATCGAAAGGACAAGTAATGATCTTTGATGAGCGAATAGATCGCGACGGTTTTTCCATTTTCTCTCTGAAATGACGAATTCAATCGCAGTAAGGACACGCGATTTTCAAGTTTCTTCATTTCCTTTTAATTTCTTGAAGGATTTTCCCTCTCTTTTCCCGCGATACTTCTCTTCGTCCGTATTCTTGCATCACTTTGATCTGTTAACTTCAATTTGTATCTCCCTTTTCTTTTCTCGTCGTTTTTTTATCCGCCTCCACTCGAATGCGTTCTGATTAAATCTCACTTTGAATCATAATCGATAATCTTTGAATGATCTCCTCTCCTCAACGATTCGCGTGATGATAATATCTTCATCGTACGCGAGATGAAAGGTGACAAGGAGGGCCGCACTCGCGAAGATTGAGCGAGGAAGAGAAGAAATGGGTAGGAGATTAAGGTTAAGATAGGAGAAGGTAATAGGAAAGGTGGAACGAGGTAAGTTAATGCCAGGAAAGGATCAAGAGAGAAGATAAAACTTTAATGAGGAATGTAAAATTGTAACGGTCGACTCTTCGTGAGAATCAATAATGGCGACGCGATAAAAACCAGTAGGCGTTGGAATGATAAAGATTCGATCGATTTTCGAAATATATTTTTTTCTCTGTTTTAATAAGAGCGAATGGACACGTACGATGAAGCCTCACTCGTATTTTACTCTCAATAAATTCATTGATTTATTTCATCCTACGACATTCACATTGAAAATTTATTCGTTGAAGGTGCATATCTAAAATTCGATGGTAAGCAATGCGGAATTTCGTTTAGTTTCGAGAGGTCGAGATGAACTCGATATTCCGCAAAATTAATTTTTGAAAGATTTGTCTAGGATAACGCGAACGAAATTTGCTGTTCAGGAAATACGTAAGAAAATTAAAACGTCTCCACGAACCGATTAGCTTTCTGAACTATTATTATACTATATCATGCGCTTTTTCGTTGCCACCGCAATGCGACTTTCCATCATCGCCATTTTTGCGCCACTTTGATCGTTCTTTCATTTTCTACTCGAAAGATTTCAGCAAAATTGTGAAGATACTATGTTACAAGCAGTTGTCAAGCTATACGGTAACGTACCGGTTACATCGTACGTAAATCTGGCTCAACATCAGTGCTGTTACCATGGAAAAACTGAGTTTTAGAAAAAAAATATCTTAGGGCACGTCTCGGCAAATACAGATTCCCGGAATTCAACTGCTCAAAATATATGAGCAATGTTGAATGACGCGACGGAATGTCGTCGCGGTTATCTAAGGATGATCATAATCTAATACTTTTATGATTCGCCAAAGACTTCCCTTTTCTTAGGCCTCCGTTTAAGATACACGCTCAAATTCCAGGATATCTACCACTTCTCCGCTCCACGACTATGATATAAATTGGACACAAAACTCGAAACCAATAAAGATGGTTAAATCCGACTGCAAACCTGTACCTCTGTACCGACCTATACCGACGCTGTATCTCTAACGACATCTCCGTATTTTTACCGCGTACAATCTGGCACTTGGAATAAATCTGCTTCTTAATTTAGTAGTCAAATAAAGTTTAATGTCGTACACCGTTTGCTACCAGAATCCAACAGTTATTGTAGAATATACGACAGAGCAAAGGTCATCCGTATCGATCTATTCATATTAACACATTGCATACAAGTATATTGTATTTCGCCGCGGATCTTTGCGTGTAGCGGGTGTTTTCTACCACAAATCTATTAAATATGTATTCTTACGTAACCCGCGCTTTAATGACAGATCGCAAAAAACGAAAAATTACATTTCCAGCATTTTTTTGTACAGTTTACTGTACAACGCCTTTTAAGCGTCTCCCGGAAACAACGTGTTAAGATTTATCGGCAACTATCGGTCAAAGACCCAAGATATAAGATCGAATAGTCTCGTATACGATTTATACTACCTAACTCCCCTCCACCCATACTTTGAGAAAGTTCGAAGGTACATTTCATCCGAGTCATTCGTGTATTCTGACGCCGAAAAATACGTACAGAATGGACATCGCTATTCGATTATACACTGCCTAAGCAGAATAGCAAACGACAAGAGGCTAATTTACGACAGTAACCTAAGCCAAGCCAACGAGTTCGGTGATGCGGTTCGTGGACGGACTACCTAACCTCGATACGAGCGACAAGTACCTTAGTAACACCGAAGGATATTGATGGCTACAATAGCAGGTACAATAGCGGTCGGTATCCCCGCCTGGAGGTCGAAATGCGATTTCCCGTCGTAAAGATAAAATTTTTCTTTGATTTGCTGATAGTGGTACGGTTTTACTTAAAAAAAAGTTAAAAGTAAAAATGGAAAAAAAAGCACAAAATGTAGGTCGAATCGACGTTTGAGAGTAACGCTGCATTTTATATCGCTAATATTTGCATACGAACACGAAACGTTGTTTGAAGCGGAGAACGTCATGAGAACAGCATTTAAATTTCCAGGAATATCACTCGTGCACGAACTAGAAACATTTTGCATTATAATCTCGAATTTTCGTGGAAACGATGAACGAGGTACAAACTTGTATACGATTTTTATACTCATTATCTTGCGCTCAATGCAACGTATTACGTAGCGCTTATATATATATATATATATA
>JAITYT010000140.1:474309-485815 GCA_025433975.1 Liostenogaster flavolineata
TGATAACGGAATTCGTGTCGAACACTAATAAATTCTTCTGATGCCCCTTACCCCCTTTACATCCGTGCTTCTGCATAGAAAGCGCAAGAGGGCTTCGTTCCTTTTGTTCTAACGAAAAATCGTTCTTCTTTGTTGCCCAGCGTCGGATTTAGACTGCATAAGAGCACTGTTCAATGAAAAGGAAAAGGAACTCTCTCTGGCGGTGGCAAAAGTCGAGGAGTTAACGCGGCAACTGGAAGAGCTACGAGGTCGCCAGAATGCCGCTGGTACCGGCATTGGAGTCGGTGGTCCAGGCGGTACCGGCGGTACCAACGCCGGCGGCGTTGTTGCTGGGCATCTACCCACACCCGCAACCGCCGAACTCGAAAAGCTTAGAAGAGAACTTATGGTAATGAAAACTTACATTTCGCTGTCAACTTATACGTAATAAAAGAAGTTAAACGGTCGAAGAAACGATAGTCGATCGTTCGTCGGTATCTTTTAAGTTGGCAATCAATTCTTCTCGTTTACAGTATCGTAACAAAATGAACGAGCAACAAAATCAAGTTGTGTCTCAACAAAGATTGGCCTTGGCGCAAAGGCAAGCGGAAATGGCCTCGATCGACGCCAGGATAGCACAGCTACAGGGTCGTCTGCAACGAAAGAGGGCCTTGAATCAGCGGTTAAGTCAGCAATTGGGTTCGTTGAATCGTACGACGAATACCACTGGTTTCGCGGACTCTAAGTTGGACTTCAATGCTGGGGGAAAGTCGAGACCGGCCGGTAACATTGCTGCGATTGAGCCCTATTCTCATATACCGAATGACAATGATTTTAATCTTAACAAAAACGATCCGAAATATCAGACACTGCCTTACAATACTAAGTTCACCGTGAATTTCAAAGCTGTCGAAGATGACGTTAATAAAAATAAGATACAACATAGCGCTAGTGCCTCGCAGCTTGGACAACGGACAAATGTTCAACAAATTGGTCTTCAGATTGCGCATAGTCAATCGCAATCGCATATTCAAGGTTAATCCGCCTTAATTCTTCTGTAGAACTTCATGTATTTCGTTTAACGTTTTTGCTGTTAAATATTTATTATAATTTGTCATAATTTAAACTGGATTGACACGACGTAACAATAATATTAATCATTTTTCAGGACAATCGCAGCTTCTTGGATCGACCCAACAACAACAGCAGCAGCATAATCAAAATGTAGGAAGTCAATCTTCTAATCTTTTGTCGAGTTGCAATAATAATAGTGTTGTGAATAATAACAATAATAACAACAACAACAATAACAACAACAACAGTAATAATCTCAGTGGATCCACGCATAATAATTTTGTTCAAGAAACCTTGTCTCAAAATCTCAGAATTCACGGTCATCAGACACAAGCACAATCGCAACAACAGCAGCAACAGCAACACAGTAATTCTCAATCA
This sequence comes from Liostenogaster flavolineata, assembly GCA_025433975.1. Taxonomy (NCBI): domain Eukaryota; kingdom Metazoa; phylum Arthropoda; class Insecta; order Hymenoptera; family Vespidae; genus Liostenogaster; species Liostenogaster flavolineata. The sequence goes on from JAITYT010000140.1 coordinate 475,744, forward strand.
AAGCAGTACAGTTCTACTAATTCCTCCAGTTCTAGCTTAAGCTCAGTGCCATCGATTACACAAACGCATAATCATCGTAATCTTCAAACGCATCAAAAACCAGTATCTAGCGTCGCTCCGAGCTTTCCTATAAAGTCACTGATCTACCAAACATCTTCAACTAAGATTAATCCGGTAATGCCTCAAACGCTCAGCTTGATAAGCCGTGGGCATACCATCAATCAAAATTTCGTAGGGTTGGGTACTCAAAATAATACCCAGCAACAAGGAAGCCAATCGGTACAGGGTAATATTATTTCCACTCAAGAGACCAATTATAATCCAAGACATAATTATGGAAGTACCCAACAACATGGAAATCAAACTAGTGCTCATATATCTTCATCAATAATGTATCAATCACAGAATTCAACGAATCTTGTTTCAAATATTCATTCTATACCGAGTGGAACGAGTTTGAATAATTACTCTAATATTCAGAGATACAATCAAACTCAAAACGAATCTCAGAACGATAAAAATAAGTACGAATCCACGAAGTGTCAAGATAAATTCGAGCATATATTGTCGCCAAAACATGACCAACAAATGAGATACGAAACCAACCCATTCAAGTACGATTCTCAACAAATTAAATACGAACAAGTCACTCAGTCTCCAAAACTATACGAACAATCGACCAAACATGATCAAGCTAGTAATCAGTTGCCCAACAAGTATGAACAGAAACACGAACAAATTCAAGCGAAATACGACACCGGACAGAAACACGAACAACACCATAATACAAAATATGATTCTAATCAATCTTCGCAACAATATAGTAAACACGATCAGCATGACGCACGTCAGTCGATCAAGTATGATCATAATACACCATTTAAGCATGATTCTACGTCGAAGTACGAAGTAACTGGAAATGCTCAACAATTCAAACAAGAACAAACAAAGTACGAAATTGGTCAGAATAAATTCGAGTCAACAACATTGAAATATGATCAAAACTCTACAACAAAACATGATCATAATACTAAATTCGAACCTCCAAAAGTATTGGATAAAGTCTTCGAATTTGATAGACTTAAGAACGAGATCGAAAAAAAGAATTTAAATGAAGTAAGAATAGAGGATAAGACTAAGCCAGCCTTACCCCCTAAACCTAGTAAACCTAATCCACCACCAAGATTAACCCATCATGATAAAATGGATACAACTTCCGATGGGACTAACGATAATAAAATCGGTATAATTGTAAATCCAAGGTATGTTTATAACACTTCTCTACATTACTTATAAATTACAGTCGACGTAATATTTCAAATAATTCGAATAAATTGCCAAAAATAATTTCTTCTATGTTCATTATATAATCAATGTCGGCAAGTCGAAATAAAAATAATTTGTTAAAATTAATTATATAATATAAATACATTTCGTTGTTAGTTTCTAATATTACTCATGTCAAAGATTTTCCTAATTTTTTTCATCGTATTAAGCAGTTTAATGAATAAGAAAATATAGAGAAGATAATAACATTATACAATTAACAAAATAATAGAAGAAATTGTGATGTTTAAGCGTAGCATAATGAAACGATTACCAGGTTAATTATAAATGTTAATTAGTCCGCGATCGATTTGGCGAGTGAATCGAAGACTGTCTCGAATAATAGACACCGAAATAGAACAACTTCTGTGGCAAAGAGACAACAGACGTGTGCTTAGTTTCCGCGAGGTCTCTGATTGATAGAGACAAGAGCGAAGAAATTTTTGTTCGCTTCGTCCGTGAAATTTTTACATATATTTTATCTTACAGATTTAATTTTTATAAATTTTATTTACTCCTTTATTATAAAAGTTTGTCAACAGTAATACTACTTTACTGAATTGTCTGTGTGTCGAAGTATATTACTCTTTTCATAACTAATCTTCATACATTTAAAAAAAAAACAATAAACCGAGAATTTATATTTTGAATTGAGCGCATCTACTAATGTCGTGTCATCCCATAAATAATGCGGATTTTTCAATTACCTGAGCTAAAAGTCGGAGGAAGAGGGGTTAAGCTACCTCCATCAACTTGCTATAAAAGCAGGTAGTAAATGTATCTTGTTCTTAGTCTTACTGCAACTTTTGAAGAGTGCAGTACGAGGAACAGTTATTTTAAATTTTTCGATTTTAAAACTGCATTATCTATGTGATAACCCAGTACAGCATCAATATTTCGTTTCATACATCGTACATTGTACATCTTACAACATCGGTGTTTTTCCTTACTATTTTATATCAATCAATACATACAAACACAATCGTATGTAAAATCTTCAAATATTTTGCTACGAATTTTAAATCATTATTATGATTAAAATAGCATTAAAGTAATTATTTTCCTATAAGCTTCGAATTGATAAATCCATTTTTACAAACAGTTCTAAAGGAAATATAACATTTTTTCAGAGCGGACAAAGAAGAGGACATTCCACCAATTCCTACCTCAGAACCACCGGATTCACCTACCGAAACACAGCTTAGTAATCATCAAATTATCAAAGCTCGTCCTTTAACGCTAAAAAAAGTACCTATTTCGGAACAACCAAAGTTACGATATGCCAAATCAAACGTTCACGTTTCTATAAATCGACGAATTGAAATGCCTCCGGCTTTCTTGTTCCCGGAAACCGAAATTCCAGCTGACCTGATGCAACCTGAACAACAACAACAACAACAACAACAGCAACAACAGCAGCAACAACAACAACAACAACAACAACAACAGCAGCAGCAGCAGCAGCAAGTTATTGATACTACAGATAGTAACTGTAGTAGCAAAAAGAATAGTGTTATAATTAATGAAGAAATAGTAGTAGGAAATGAAAAATTAGAAGATGCAAATATTATCGATGCTTTGAACATTATTAATATTGAAGATAAACCAAAAATAAAGACTGATTCGGAAAGCAAGTCAGAATTAGATATCGACAGTAAAACAATCGAAGTGATGAGAAGAAAAAAGGGTAATCTTAAATCCAGTACTGGAAAAGCAAATCTTTCAAGGCGAGTTTCTTTCGATCCGTTAGCCCTTCTTCTAGATGCGAGTCTCGAGGGAGAGCTTGAACTTGTCAAAAAAACAGCTAAAGAAGTTGCTAATCCAAGTTCAGCAAACGACGAGGGTATAACTGCTCTTCATAATGCCATTTGTGCGGGACATCTAGAAATTGTTAAATTTCTCGTTGAATTCGGATGTGATGTTAATGCTCAAGATAGTGACGGATGGTAAAAAATACAATTTATCAAAATCGTCTTGTTCTTTTAAATAATTTTATCATTTCTAAACTGTTTTAAATATATTGCACGTTATTTTATTCGTACAATATTGAAACATTAAATATTTTTTCTCGTAGGACGCCATTGCATTGCGCCGCGAGTTGCAATAATCTCTCTATGGTAAGGTTCTTAGTAGAACACGGTGCCTGTATATTTGCTACAACATTGTCCGACCATGAAACCGCGGCTGAAAAATGTGAAGAAGACGAAGAAGGTTTCGACGGATGCTCGGAGTATTTATACAGTTAGTATTTATTATATTTTCATATTTATTAAATCTACTATAACGTTTATCATGAGTTTTCGAATCACCATGAAATGAACTTTATACAATTATTCGTATTTATTGTAGGTGTTCAAGAAAAACTAGGAATTATGAATAATGGTCAAGTATATGCAGTTTTTGATTATGAAGCACAACATAACGATGAACTTTCTTTAAAAAATGGCGATTCATTGGTTGTGCTCCGAAAAGGTGATGACAATGAAAGAGAGTGGTGGTGGAGCAAACTTGGACACAAAGAAGGATATGTACCACGAAATTTATTAGGTGTAAGTAATTTATTAGGTACAATATTATTATGTCGCACTGTTCTTCTAACACGTTAAGCGCCACTCCGGGCCCTGCGGACCGGACTCTCGTTACTATTCGTTTACATTGCATTGTAGGACCGGCTTACAGTAAACGAACGAAGTTTAGAACCAGTCCGAACGAACTGGTGTGGCGTTTAACGCGTTAAGTGTCGTACTTGTTATTTTACAAATGTCATGATTTAATAGAAAAATTATAATTTCAGTTGTATCCTAGAGTGCTGCCAACAAAAACGGATTAAAGGACTACTTCAGCCGTTTAACCCATTTACTACCAACTATGAGGTATTTCGTAGTAAGCGACTGTACCAAAACTGCCAGCTACGAAATACTTCATAGTTTGCGCTACAAGTTTACATTGATTCCAATTGGTCTTGGCGCTCAGGGTAAGACGCTCTAAATTTGCCGCGCAGTGAATGGGTTAACCCATTTACTGCCAATTGCGAGATATTTCATAGTAAGCAGCGTCTGTACCAAAACTGCCAGCTACGAAATATCTCTTAATTAACGCTACCAGTTTACATTGATTCCAATTGATCTTGGCGTCCAGGGCAAGACGCTCTAAATTTACCTGGCAGTGAATAGGTTAACCTATAATATCTGCTAATATTACCACAGTATTCGATTTGCAGCTTTACTCTTAAATATCATAGTCTATCATCACATTACCAATGTTATTTTATTTAATAACGTGTCATCCACTGTACGAAGAAAATACAAAATTCTGTATAATTTTATATATTTTTTAAGACGAAATTGCACATAGTTCCTACCCATGTGGGTTAAGGTACTTTATTTTTATTAAGATCTTGCATGGACGCGTATTGGATAATCGGAGAAATATCGAGCTCTTTTCTCGCTAGAATCCATGCGGGAAAGATTCAATATTTTTCCAACTACCAGATATTTTAGATCAATGGGAGTTGCACGCAATAATTTTAAACTATCCTCGGCAAAGAGTGTTAGAAACTTTTTTCTTTTCTCAATCCTATCTTCTTTTCTAGAATTATTAAAAATATTAGTAACTAAGTTAGAATTTGTCTTTATCGTTTATTTAAAAAATTTATGTGTTTCACTAACACGAATTATATATAATATATTCGACAACGTGCATTTCTCGATCACGCTTTTAACTATTTTTACGTATGACACATATAAAAAAAAATTGAAGTATATGGACAATACCAATTTGATGTTTATAGAGATAATAATAAGATATTAATCATTTTATAATGTCGCTCTACACGATTTGTATTTCTGTTGCAATTTTACCGATTTACATTTTTATTGATAATATGTTATATACTCGATGATTTTTTCTGTTTATACTTAATATAGCGACAGTTCCTTAATAAATAGTACAAAAATATTATATTCTCTTCGCAATTCGTTTTTAAAATTTAATGATACTTCATATAAATTCAAAGTCAAAAAATAACATTTTATTCATCCTTATTTAAATAACAAGAACACTAAGTGTTTCTTACATATTATACAAAAATTCATATTACATTCTTAATACCAACTTTTACGCACTAAATTACGTGTCCTACTAATTTAATTTGTTTCACCTAAATGTATGTTTAGATGAAATCAAGTTCTTTTATTACAAATTTTATTATATATAAGCATGGGAAATTTTCTCAATCTGTAACCGATTTCGGATTGTGAAAATGTTCCTAATATGCGTAATATAATCTTGCCAAACACAAACAATCAATATACAAATACGCACGAACTAGGAAGAAACAAGAATGCAAGATGATAAATATGTATGAATGTTATAATTTACGTGTACCCGTAGTAATTCAAGAATCTCTAAAAGCTTGTCACAATACATGGATAGACTTATACAGAGTAGTAATCACCTAGAAAAACATTGTCTGTTGCATCAGAGAATGTCTAAGATAGTTAACTGTTATTATATTGTGTATGTAACATATCACGAATTATCAAAGAAATTTCTTATGATTACTTTCAAATGAAGTATGTGCCTTTCAGAAGTAATAATGGATATATTATGTAAGAATACATGATATATTATAATAAATAAATAGTTTTTAATAAATTTATTCTGAATTCCTATTTTCGCCTCAATAAATATCAATTAACACTTTGACTGCAGCATGAATTTCATAATATGTTTCTATGAATGAGATCGTCAAATTATCGAAAAGATATCATAATGAATGGAACATTTCGAAATGTCAGTGAATTATATATAATTATTACGTACAATAAAAATCATTTAACCGATTTTCGGATTTGTCCTTCACAGCAGTCAACGTGTTAAAATTTAAAATTGTATCAGTGACGTGTAACGTATAATAGCGGTAAAATTTTGTTAGAAAAACAATAAGAATATAAAATAAACGTATAAATCTCAATTATGCAATAACATTTATCAATTTACTGGAGACATACTGGTAAAACCTTACGCATATTAAAATATTATTAAGTTTATAAACATAATATATTTTTAGTTTGAATAGATTATTCATTAAAAATCTATTAAGAAACAAAATTATTTAATTAAAAGTATCAACAAACTATTAATTTGAAGCGTTAGTACAAATTTTTTATTAGATAAAAACAATTTAAGAAAAATAATTATCATCCTCATATATACTAATAGAAAATTTAGTATTTTTTCTTGTAAAATACGTTACAAAAAATTATATCTTATTTATTAAAAATAATAAAAGTCCACATTTCTTTAATATAATACTTATGAAAACTCAGTCATGTATAGTAAATATCTTTAATCTGCAAAATTATAGGCATGCTTGACGTATAAAAATATATCAATTCAAGATTGTCAGTACTTAAAACAACAGGTATTCATCTTTGACTATAAATATTAATTTTAAATTATTTTATATTACTAATAGAGAAAGAGAGAGAGAATTCTGTGTTAATTTCAATATTTTTGTTTCATGAAAAAACAGATATTTACACAACATGTCGAGCAGTACATATCTTAAAATAAATAATGTTGTAACTTAGAAATCATCATGTTTGACTTCTTTTAACAGCTGCAAACAGATATTGACATCTTCACAATCTCGAGCCATTGTTTCAAGTCTAAAACAATTATTAATTTCGTACAAGCTAGTAAACACTTACATAACTTTATTTACACAAAACAGTTTATCCTAATTCAGCTATCTACTGTCCATAATTAGTGAGGTTTCTTAAAAATATAAGTACAGTAAAATCTCTTTAGACTAGGGGTCGGAAAACGCGGCTCTTTAGCTACTTAACACGTTGATCCCGGCGCTGATATCGCTGTCCTTTCCGTTCAGACGGCAGCGAGCGAGCACTTAACAGCGATATTTAAAACAGCCAGAAATTTGATTAAAAAAGTCGTCACATTTTGCAATAGATGCAAAACCAAATCATATTTTTGTTTAGAGTGCTCCCCTCTGTCATTCCGTAGAAAAGAAATAGTGCAAAGGGTTTCCACAAGAATCATCTTTTATTTTTTAATTTGACATTATAGTGGAGAAAAAGGGCAATCCAGTGCGTGTCTAATCCTATCTATCACATACTACTAATTCCTAGTTTTAATCTACTTCTAAAACAAATTTCTTGTAAATTTGGCTCAGAAAAATAACATATTTTTGTACTACTGACATTTGGCTCTTTTGACTAATGAATTTGCTGACCCCTGCACTAGACCAATATATAATCACTCATTAAAATATATCCTTTTAAAAGCATAACATTTTCTAAAAACTATTAATTAGTTCGGAATTTGTTATGACTATGGAATAATAAAAGTATTAATAAACACATCTTTATTTTCGAAAAACTAATTTGTCAGAATCATAGAAAATTTCAAATTATTTACAATAATAAAAAGTAGTTATATCATCTTAAATAAACCTTCGACTGTGATTAATCATTTCCCAAATATATTACATTCCGATATACTTCTTATGTTTTTTTTAATCAATAAATATTAAATATTGTGTCATGCTCATAAAATTTTATGTATACATAATATATATATATTTAATATATTTTAGAAAAAATAATAAAGAAATATTATATGATAAATTTACTATATAAAATGTAAAAAATACTGGATTATTTACCTTTCATGAAACGCATTTAATGTCGACAAATTAAAGGTTCCTTTTTTTAAAGCTTGCATACAAAATTGTGCCAAACTTTTAAAACACTTATAAGTAGTACTATCAAAGCCTTGATTTTCCCATTCTGGTAATTCTTTTGTGATATTCCAGGCTGCAAATATATATTGCATCACAGCCACCCAATGTTGAGATTCTAATAATTTTTTCCCTTGATCGACCATTGTTTTCTGTGTAGAGATATATTTCTTTTAATAACTACGGGTTTTTTTAATATAATAAAGATAAACTTTAGTAAATAAATCTTTATCATACATACTTGAAATGCGTCAAGATGTATGTATGCTCGACTATATGCAGAATCATCTAGATTTGAAGATACAAGACTTGCATAAATATTTTGCCTCAAATTACATAATTTTTCTCGTAGAGGTTCTATATCTGCTATTGGCATATTCTTTAAAATAATATTTCGCAATTTTTGATCTTCGCATAATGAACCACTTTCTTGCATAGATACTAAATCCATTATTAACTTTACTAACTGAGCATGACTAAGACCTTCTAATCCATTTATTAAATTACCACAGAACTGCTTCTGCATAGAAATAATATCAACTGACTTTTGAGATTTCGTTTTCTTTTTTTTCTCTGGTGTAGTAAATCTTGATTCGAATGAATCGCCAAGAGCAAGTCTTTTTCTAGGTGTACTTCTCAGTGTCATACTTGTCTTTGTGGGGCTTTTTACTGGAGTACGATCTCTAGAGCTTAAACTATATAAATAAAATATTTTACCTTGTATATTACATTGGGTAGTCGAAAAAGTATTGAGGCTTTTTTCGCAAATCGCTTTAGAATCATATATCTCAAATAATATAAGTGGCTTTGGATTATATTTGCATCAGTTGAAAGCTAACTATCAATAATAGTAGATGTAGAAAAATTATTGGATTTTTTTTTTGAACTTAATTTAGAGCACTTTAAAGATGAACGAAATCTTTGCAACAATTCACTACATTTTAAAATTTTATTTCGATAAAGGCACAAATGCTGCGCGAAGCTTTGACGAAAGTTGTACTGTTTATGATCAAAATACGTTATCAAAAACAACAGACAACGATGGTTTTGGAAATTTCAATGTCGAGATGCTCCTCGCCATTGATCAACCAATCGCAAAAAAGGTTGATGAAATTAGGACAAAAGGGCAAGACCGACATGTATCAGAACAAGAAAAAAATTTCGTCAAGAAATTAAACATCCATCATTAAACAGTTTTAACCATTTGAAGAAAGCTGGCAACAAATAGAAACTCGATGTTTGTGACTAGATGCAACAAAATTTACTCTATCCACCTGCAAATCTCTACAAAAACGTAACGAAATCAAGTCATTTCTAAAGCGATTGACCACGAGCAATGGAAGGTTTATCACATATGATAACAATGTGCGAAAAAGGTCGTGATCGAGTTATGCAGATGCTCCACAATTTGTAACAAAGCCCGAATTGGCGTCAAAGAAGGTGGTGGCCATATGTTTGATGGAATTGGAAAGGCATTGTACATCATAAACTGCTGGCACCTGGCAAAACGACTGACTTGGACCTTTACTGTCAATAATTAACAGGATTGCAACAAGCAATTGAAAGAATCGGACAGAATTGGTCAACAGAAAGGGCATCGTCTCCTGCTGTAATAACACCAGATTTCATACATTTTTAAGTGCTCAGTAAGAATTAAGAGAACGTGACTGAAAAATTTTAATACGTCCATTGTAAAACCTGAACCTCGCACCATCGGACTACCATTTATTCTAATCTCTGCAGAACTTCTTGAATGATGTTAATTCTAAAAGTAGCCTGAGAAAGCCACTTGTCATACTTATTTACCTAGAAAAGTAGTAGAAGGTTGTAGAACAAAATGGTGCGATTTTAATTTAATAAAGCTCTTTTAAAAAACATTTGTCTTCGTGCTGACTTTAAAAGATTCAATACTTTTTCGACTACTTAATATTATATATATTATTGTTATTCCATAACAGCATATAATTATTACCAAAAAAAAAA
>JAITYT010000140.1:522981-536792 GCA_025433975.1 Liostenogaster flavolineata
GTGCGCGCGCATACGCGCGTGTAAAATTATTATATTTCAAACTTCAGTTTATTCATAATTCATGCCACTATTGCAATTATTTTTAGTCTAATAACGAGGTAAACATTCGATTTTTAAAAAAATAATTAATTATAAGAAACTTACTATTTAAATACTTTGTTTGGTAAATTCAAATTTATTGAATTTTTACTTGTGTGGTTATTTGAAATGTACATTGTAATCATTGGAAATGATGTTTATATAATACACTCTGTGAATAAATTGCCAAAAGTACATTAATTATTAGATATGTTATTCTGTCAATTTAGCTATTTATATAAACACATTAAGTATTAGAATAGTCTATACGAAATAACTTACATAAATTAAGTTATTAGAAAAGTTTTTCAAAACATTGCAAAATAAAAATAATATTTTACAATTTGTTATATTTCATAAATAAAAGATCATTATTTTCTTACATAGAATTTTTTACAATAATAATCTGTACAAATTTAGCAATTTAATGATTTTTATAATACATTAACGTCTTTTAGTTTAAACTAAAATTTATTCAATTAGAGTTATATGATTTTTAATGTATTGTAGAGACAGAGTTTATCTTTCATAATTAATATTTATATACAGAACATTTATAAAATTACACGTAGTTTTTGTATTAATCTACTTCAGAAGTATCTAATTTATTAAAAATGTCGATAATGTTAGTTTTAACTGTAATAAGTATATCTTGTCTACAATATTTTAACACAATTGATGAATATATATGGACTATTATTTCAAATAATTAATTGAAAAATTTAACTTATTTCGAAGTTCATGATTCATTCAGACTGCTATTTATTTTAGATACTTTCTCTAACATAAAATTATGGTTTACACAAATGAAATAATATATATATATATTTACAAACAATCTTGATCACCTTCATTTTTAGAACATGAAACATATACAGATGTTGCTACCCCACTTGATTTATGTGGTAATGTATAAACCCTACAAGAAGGGTTGCATATTTTGGCATTACTATTCTGAAAAATAGAAAAAATTCAAATTTCATAATACTGCAGTGTATAATAAAACGAAGAAATTATATTTATTTTTTAATAAGGTAATACTAAATCAGAATTTTGAGGGTCCAGAGCATAAAAAGTGTAAGTCAAAAACTTTATACATTTTCTTACGCTTATATATGAAATTATAGTTTAATTAAAGGTATCAAAATATAAAATTTAAACTTAAATTAAAAATACACAATAATTTATTGGATGAAACAGTACTTTCACAAAGAATAATATTTATTTCCATATTTGGTTTTCTTACAATATATTCTATAAAGTACCGATTTCTCCAATTTTGTAATTTCATACTCAGCTTGATACATATATAACACATAGAAAATTGAAAAAAGACGAGATAAAAATAATTCTTACTATATGTTTTCCTTTCTTTTTCTTTAACTTTGCCGACTTACACTAATAACTCTAGGCCCCCTACATATTTGATAAATGCTGTGCATTTATCATGAGTTTGGGCATCACCTGCTGCTGATTTGAATCTGTAGCTGCATTCGTAACGATCGTAGTAAACGATGGCTTTTGACCACACGTTCTCATATGTGCTGGCCAATGCGATTGCTGACAAGCGTAATCACAGTAAGCTGTATTCCAGCAGCAGTAAAATAATGCTTCATGGTGACACACCGCACACCACTGTTTACGCTTTGTCTCTTCGACACAACGTACTTTTTCTTCTTCTGCTTCTCTGCGGGTTTCCTCGATTGCTCGTATTCTCTCAGCTTCTAAACTTGCCTTTACTTCTCTTAGTATACGATCTAAAATACAGTCGATTTTTAAATATTTTTTTACATAATTCGATAATATTATTATGTACATACCAGTATTGTGTTTTAATTCAGCTAACTGTTGTTGGTGTTGCCATCTCATACGTTCAATTTGTAAACGTAAAAAATGTATCGTCGCGTGATGACTATCGGATGTATCGCTTACACAATCCTGACTTTTATGAGCAGCCTCTTTATATGCTTCTTCCATTAATTGCGCCATTCTTTTTATTAATTCTTCGGCATCGTGATATAAGCGAGCACTAAAGGGACCTGCTTCTGGTGGAAGCAGTTGGTAGCCAATAGAACTTTCCGTTGTAGTTGATGATAAAAGAGGGCTAACTTGCGTATACATGGAAGGTTTACTAGAGAAAGATTTTCTTGCTTTGCTATCCTTTTTATATTCTTGTTGACTCTTTTGTCCTTGTCCTTGTCCTTGTTGCATTTGTTTTATAATTGGAGAAACTTGTTCCGTTTTTGTCCGACTTTCTGATAATAATGTGGACTGCTTTATTGATTCTACTCCATTGTTTACTAAAAATAATAATGCCACGGTTTGATCATTAGTTAAATTTGTAGTTAAAGATGAAACAGTTGCTGCAGTATCTGTTGATATTTTATTTTGTGACATGGTATAAGTTACTGAATTATTTGCCGATTCAGAGGTATTGCTCTGTAACGAAGAAGCAATTGTTGTTACTACTTCTGCATTTGATAACGTAGATTCTGATTGTACTTTTTGTTCATTCTCGGATTCATTCACAGATTTTAAAGCTTTCTCTGCGTTTACTTTGTCAACCATTCTCGTCTTTGGTTTGTAAACTTTAGCCAAATTTTTTATAGATTTAGGTCCCGCCTTTAAAATATTAGACGTATTAGAAGTATTGCTTTTATTATTAATATGTTTTAAAACCGGACTTTTTTTCTGTAACTCATCTACTTTTTTCCGTTTTAATGAATTCTCAACGATCTTAACATTATTCTGCATTTTTTGTAAATTGCTATTTCGTGAAACACATACATTTGAACTATTGTAATTTTGTATCACAGTTTTTTCATTATGATCATCAATTTTAACTTGATTTAATTTTGTATTTTCATCATCATTTTCAGTTTCATCCATTAAAATGATATCTTGTTTTGAAGTTTTCTCTTCATTTTTGTGTGCTTCTTTCTTCTGTGAATTTTCTATATGTGAATCAAGTGAAGTATGATCTGCTAAGTTAGAAGAATTACATTGTTCAGATTGGTAAAGTTTATCCACTTTTTGTGTTTTATTCTTACTTTTCGTATCTTCAATGCAAATAGTTGAAGAAGAATTAGCAGCTGTGCTATCATCAGATATATGTATGATTGTACTATCAGTATCAGATTTCGATTTGATAATTTGTTCTCGTTTGCGTAAAACTGCCTTTTTTTTTGAAGTTGAACATTGTAAGGATACAGAATTATTGGGTTGTAAAGGATTGTAATCTGGTAACATCAATTTTATTTGCATTGGATCATGTGGATTATATTGTACTTTTGGTGGTGCAAATTGAAATTGTCCAAAGGCAAGTTCAAGTTTTTGACAGTGTCGCGTAATTTCTCGCACACACTCGTCCATATCCAATTTTCTCTTACGAGGTAACGGAGCAGGTGGATTTTCAGAATACAAATAAAGATCCTTAGGTGACACCCACGCGCGATCGTGCTCACCGAAGAAACGAACGTCTACAAACCCTTGAGAATTTATACGAGGCATAGCTTTGGCAGGCCAAAATGGGAAACCTTTTAACTTTGCCCATACGAGTGGATGAGGGTGACGACAAGGTTCGATGAACCACAATGGCTGTGACCTTGGCAAATTACGTCCATGCGCATAACAATCAGGACACGCTTCAATTTCCGACACTTCTTGACGTGCTAGTTTAATTATCTGTTTAGCTGCATTCGTTAATTTAGATATGTCAGCGTATACACCGCCACCTATAAGTATTATATCATCTTTATAGTGCATTAAATACAAAAAATCAAACTGTCTATCTTCGGTTTAGAGTTTGTTTAGCTCTTTAAATCCCCCAGTGAAAAAACACATATTCTCCAATTTTTATAAAGAATTCAAATTTATTAATAGAAAAAGACTTTGCTTTTTGTGTAGTTTCAATGTATTTAAATGTTATATTTTTTAATTGTTAAATCGAATTGAAATAATTACTGGAACCTTACGAGGAAATATTTCATTTTTGATAAAAATTTCATTCAGGCATTTAAATAATGCAGAAACAAACATATATACACATATATGCAGATGCACTCAAATTTTGGGGACTTAAAAGAGTTAACTCGACACAAAATGTAAAGACTCGAAATGAAACTTGAATAATAATGTAGGAATCGTGGTTTTCCGGGTAGTGTGAGGGGAGGAATTTTCGATTAAATACACTTTCTGACAATGATAATAATAATAATTGTATTTCAACACCTCCCTATGGGCTAACTAAATCTACGCTTGCTCCCTTATTCCAGACTGACCGATTAACTAACGGACTAACGGACTAACTCACTAACTCTCTCACGCTTTTTTCTCTAAAACGTCTCGTTTCGTAGGAATTCTCTCCTACTGTCTCTATCTATCTATCTGTATCTCTCTAACTCTCTAACTGTCTAACTCTGTCACTGTGTAACTGTCTCCTTACAGGGTCACTGTGTATGTTTTCTACTTACTACTACGGGGTACTTTTCGGTTACTAGAAGAAACCAACCATATCTTTTTCGAACGCGTCTGTCCTTTAGTCCTCATTCCTACAATAATGAATATGAAAGTGAAGTTTGTTGTTACATACATGTATTGAAGACAATGCAATTATGTTGTATCCATTTTGCGTCCGCCATAAATGCATCTGTACTGCCATAAAGCTTAGCACGTACATTTGACTCCAGAAGACTCAAATCCATTGGTTTAACAACATAATCTGAATAATTTGGAGCTTCGGTAACTTCCACTGGTTTCCAAAATGGCTCCGACTATATAACAATAATAATAATAATTTAACAAAATCTAAATTGTATAACAAATCACAATAAAAAAAAGTTCATACATACACCCGGATAATCACGCATTCTCTGAACTACATATTTAAGCAGCATACACAGTTGATCGACTGATAAATGTGCCATAGTTGTAGAACGTGTTTCAGCATTTTCTGCTCTCAAAATCGTGGCACATTCACCACATATCCAATTAAGAATAGAAGTTGGTGGTGTTCCTCCTATGCATCTACGATGCCACGATCGGGGACAAGCACTACAATGGACTTCTATAGATTCTTTATGACATCTCCAACAAAATTTATCATTTCCAGTAATCACTTTTTTTCGTTTACTTCTGATTCCATTTTCTTCAAATAGTGAAGTTGTTGTTTCCTGAGTACTAAAAATGACAAATATTGTTAAGATAATGATACAGTTGATATCGTGAAAAATAATAAATTTATTATTTTTGTATAAATAACTATATATCTTTCCAAAAAAATATAAGTTGTAAATAAAATGTAAATTTTATAAGTTAGAAATGTTAATTAATTTTTTATAATAATTGATAGTATAACATTCTTATGATATAATATACTTATAAATTAATAACAAATACTTAAAATATCTATTAAGTTAATCATAATCATAAAAATGAATTAAATGCTTAAAATGTAATTATCTTACCTTAAATTTCTACGTTTTCTTTTTATTATGCTGTCATTTTTAGTTGTAGATTCAGCAATAATCTTACAATGTTTCTTTGAATCATCTTCATCTTCATCTTCAATTATTGAAATATCAGCTTGTGAATTCTGAATTGAGTGTTTTTCATCAACTTTATTTGCAATACTTTTTTCAGTATCACATTGTGTTACAGAAGTTATAACATTATTTTTATTTGATTTTTCTTTTGCGATACATTCCACAATATCAAGTGTGTCTTCGGCACCAGTTGTGTTTAATGTTAAATTTTGCTTGCCATTATCATTTTGTACAATCGTAGTATTATTTTCAAGGTTTTTTGATTGAGAACTATTTTCTGGATCTTCAAGATGTTTTTTTTGTAACAAGTCCATTTTCAATCATTCCTTTTACTAGATTATGTCAATACACACACACACACATATATAAATAAATATATTTTTTTAATAAAATATAACAATTTAATTCTAAGGTAACTAAATTATGCATCGATTTACATTGATAATTTTATAATTAAAACCTGAAATTATTATTTATACGTTAAATGTAGAAATGCACTTAAAAATATTGGTATAACTTAGTGATGCATGCACAGGTCATGTACACACACACACGCACGCACACGCACAGAGTAACAAACTTATTCAGCATTATTAATTCAATATGGAGATAAGAAATTCATGTCATGTCTATGAAGTTTAAATTATATATAATTAATATAATAAGGTGCTAATAAAAAAGACGTAACAATTTAAAGATATATAAATATTAGATCATTAAATAGACTAATAAAAGATAAACCTACATTATATACAATAAAAATCAATGTAAAGACACTAGCATTATGAATAGATTAAAGCTATTGATCTTGTTAGTATTTATTTTTAGTTTGTAATCTCGATTGTAATTTGAAAATATGCAGAAATAACAGATATATAACGAATCAATTACTTATTTGAGTGTTCTTTTTTTAGCAAGAGATAACTAATATCCAATAATTCTGATTAAAAATGAAGTCGGTGTCAAAACTAAATTAAATGTGAATTTAATATTGTAAACAATGTACAATCCTATAATTAGTATTGATATTTTCTTAAATCAGTTAATATATACATATATACATACATACATACACACATCATACATGCATACATGCATATATATAAATTCTCGCAAAAAAACAAGTAGTAGTTTGTTGCTAAGAATACAAGTAAAATAATTACCTCATACAAATCTCATATAAAGCAATCTGTTTCAGTAGAAATTTAGGTTATGGAATTTCTGTTTTTTCTAAAGAACTTGGTCTTCAAACGAGTCCGTGATATTATAATACGAATATTTTAAGCAAAATTTTTGCTCGCACGTCTTTACATCAATGTATTCTTTCTTTTACTATATGTCAGCTTCGCTTGTGGCATGTATAGGTCTAAAGGAATGGCTCGGATGTGGGGAGAAACTTTAGGGAGATATGTATCGAAACAAATCGGATTCCGTGATGTGGTTTATTCGTATACTACAATCACGTGGTCTAAATCTAGAAGTTACTAGCATAGAATGGAATGAAATGAGAACCGAATGAGCGTCGGATGAGAGACGAACGAATGAGGACACGCGTGTGTTCGTTAGTGCTTCTACAGTCTGCTGGCGTTACTGCCTGGCGGGCGCTGCCTACACTCGTGTCGATGCACGCGCAGTTTGAAACGACTAGCTGTCAGGCAATTCCTTCCTAGTGTTTTTTAGCCTCAAGGTTTACATTGCTGCTAGTAACCTAATCTATTTACATGTGCGTCCGATATTTAGAATATTTAGAATATTTAGAATATTTAGAATATTTAGAATTTTTACAATTTTTACAACCCTTGAAGTTATTCTTAAGGCTTAAACTTAATCATTCTCCAATACATTCTGGTGTCGTCTCGTCCAACTAATTCTCATCAAATGCAGATTTCAAACGTTCCATGAACATGTACGTACGTCGATAGTTACACTTTACTTTAAACACTCGATTGGCAAGTTGTTCCAAAACTGCAAACGGCTCCTTGTAGGGCGCTTCGGCGATTCATTGATGACGCTCACCCCTTGGCGCTAACCTTGATGTAATGCGTGGCGTAGGTACCGGTCTGATCACCTGATATACTCTCTGAATTTTTGAAGTTACAGCAGCGGATCAGGGGATGGCTCTTCCATGAAGAATTTTCCTGGTAGTCTAAGTGCTTCTTCATAGAGCATCTCTGCTGCAATAACTTTCATTTCTTCTTTGTAACTGTACCATAGATTGAGTAATACAGTAGATAAAATTTTTATCCACTTTGTGATACCACTGCACGTGATAGCTACTTTCAATAACTTGTGCCACCTTTCAATCAAGCCATTGGCTGGTGAATGGTACGCGATGGTTCACGTGTTCTTGTACAACCTATAAGCTTAGTTAATGCCTGAAACAATGTTGTGACTCTAACTGCATACCTTGATCCATTGTAATAGGTGCGCTGAATCTGCTGATCTGTATCTGGGTTTTGTCTGTCATAAGGTGTCTTTGGGACGACGAATATATCGGCTCCCATGTTCACCAGAAATTCCAGGGTGTTCTCGCGTTCAACGATTATGAAGCAATTCTGTTGATTCCGACCATCCCAGTTCTCCTCTGCCTCGGATGGCACGACCATTTTCCTACATTTATTGTTTGTATCCAGTGGTATGGCTTCTGTTACTTCCAAGCTTTTTCTCGAAATTTGCAAAAGAAGTATCACATAGCATCTGCTGGCTAGTTTCTTTGGTTGTCGGCTTCTGCTTCAGTTTGACTTTCGTCTGTGCTCAGTCTGCCAGCGAATGAATTGCTTCTATAGGGATTCAATCGCATCGTATAACTTACCAATGTGGTTAACCCAGAGGTTCCCAATGTTTTTCGGTGTGCGGCTCCCTAAATAATCGGATTACTATTGTACTATACTATTGTATACTGTAGTATACGATATTATACAAATAAAGCGATTACCCATTTAACAACGAAAAATTAAAAACAGATATTTACCATTTTTCGATTTTTTTATTGTTTAATTGAATATTTCGTGGCGCCCTTATGACACTTTGGGAAGCACTGGGTGAACTTATACTGTGGCGTCAGGTCCGGCAGTGGCTACCTCGCTCTGTGCGTTCGAGGAATTTGTCCGCTATCTTGGAGAACTGATCGAGCTCTGTTGCCTCGGATTAGAGAATTTCCTGCCACAACGTGCGCAACGATTTTTCGTTGAGGTTATTTCCTACGAGTCGTCTCATTTCTTACAAGAGTTGTATTGGCTTCTTGTTCCCCAAGGTAACGACTACTGCCTGCATTTCTTCCGACACAGCAGTGCGGTTGATCAACGCTTCCTTAAGTTCAATGTAAGAATCTTCCAATGCAGGTGCACCAAACGAGTTCAAATGAATTTTTAGCGATCTTCGATAATTCCGCTTCGAAACGTAGTTCGATGATTTAAAATCATTATATTGGGTCATCGTAGGAAAACGGCGGTGTTTTCCAGGCGCACATCTACGTTGAATTCGTTTCGGTCGCTGGCTCATTCACCTTCCTCGTGGGAAACTTTGTTGCAGGTGTTTCTATTCCTTCCAATTCACACGGGAGTTCCGGCACCAATTCTGTATTGTATATATAAGTCTAAAGGAATAACTTAGAACTTAGACGTACGAAGAGACTTTAGCAAGATATGTAGAGAAGACAAATCGGATTTAGAGGAAGTTACTAGCGCCCAAGTTGGTGAAATGAGACAGGATGAAAACCGAATGAGCGGCACTCCCACATTTAAGCTATTCTTCCAAATTTATATATTTATGTCACAGATCTGTGAATAAATTATTTGTTGTTATGTTATTTGATGTCTCTGCCTAGTCGTTTTCTGACGATCACCGTAAAGTCGAGCAGATTTGGACAAGCATTTCTCTACGTTAGTGGACGAGTTATATTTTTCCCATACCAGCACTACCAGGCAAACATCGGCAGAGTAAAAAAGGAACTAGCGACCATGCGCTCGTTCTACCTCGACTATAATTTCTTACTACGTTCTGATAACATCATCCTTGTGTTACGTTACATCCGCTTTTCAAAAACCACGCAGTTGAATCGTGAAAAAAAGACCGACTCTTTTTCCACATTCTTCGATAATCTTTTCCATGTCTATTTCATGTAACAGAATTAACAATTTAATATGTAATTAGTAAAAGAAATAATGTAAATAAACGATGTTTTTTTTTAAATAAAGTAATTAAATAATACAATTTAGCAAGAATAATAATCTAGGTTAGATACATGCATACAAAATAAAATACAGAAAATGGATTACATACATTATAATGCATTATTAAAAAATATATTTTTATATGCATAATTATCGTATTTTTCGTTCTACGATATGATTTTGCAATATATAGTGTTTCATAATAAGATAAAATTTAACAATATTATAAAATAACGTATCATTCGTACGAAAAGAAATATTTCCAAACTGAGGACAAATATTACGAACTGAAAAATAAGACGATTTGTTAAATATATTAATATCACATAAAATTATTTGCCAAGTTTTCAGATCAATCAGATTCCTTTCTTTATTAGGACATTTAATGGTAAATGAAGTAGGCGATAATGTCGATCACGTGACCAATCTACAGGCTTGCAGTAGTGTGCGATTGTACATATGCTTGCAGGAGAAAATTAAATAATTATGGATCCAGTGGATAATAAACAGTTTCGAAATCGTACTCGTCCGATCTTTTAATTTAAATAAAATAAATAATAAATATGAATATATTAGGTGATTAGTAATAATAGAACTGGAATTTTCACGAATTTTACTTGGTGAAATGTCATCTCAAAATAGAAGGCTGCATAATATTTTTGGCGGTATAAATTATTATTATTAAGGTTATGCGAATCTGTCAATGTTTCCTTAGATTATTTATCAGTGAGTATATAGAATCCAAATTTAATGTACAATGGAATGCGGTGACTTAATTTTAATTCCAAAAGTTGACAATGTCGTGTTAACAGACAAAAGTGATTGTAATAATAAAAGCTTAGAAGGAACATTGTGCATCAGCAGTCATCATCTTATTCTATCTTCAAGACAGAAAGATGGACAGGAACTTTGGGTAAAATGCAGACCACTATAAAATTGACTGATACAAAATAATATATACTAACCTGCAAATGTTATTAATACTATTTATTTTGGATAGCTTATATATAGGAATATCGATGTTATAGAGAAGAAATTAAATACTCAAAGTGCTGGTGGTAGTATTATATTAAAATGTAAAGATTTTCGAATTTTACAATTGGATATTAATTCTACAGATGATTTAATAAACGCTATGTTATCCATAGAAAGATTAGCATCGTTAGGTACTTAAAAATGTTCAATTTTGTGTTATCTATATCTTTTCTATTGCTAATCCGATAATAACATTCAATTTTTATTACAGAACAAACCCTACAATATCCCTTCTTTTATAGACCGCAAATACCGAATAATTCTATGGTACAAATTGAAGATGGCTGGACAGCGTTTGCTCCAGTTTCAGAATGGTCTAAATTATTAGCAGCGTATGCAGATGAGTGGCGCATTAGTTATTTGAATAGAGATTACAAAGTTTGCAATTCATATCCATCGGCAGTTATAGTACCTCGTCACATAGAAGATAAACTTATTATCTCCTCTGCTAATTTTAGAGATGGTGGCAGATTTCCTGTTTTATGTTACAGGCATGAAGGCGGGGTATGAGATAAAAGTAGCTATATTTATAAAGGATAGAAAATAGATGTTTTATGATATACTTTTATAGAGCATTCTACTTAGAAGTAGTCAGCCAATGTGCGGTGCTACTGGCAAAAGATGCAAAGAAGATGAAAGACTTTTAAATGCAGTTTTAGGACCTGGAAGACGAGGGTACTTATTAATCTTTACTTTTACTATGTTTCCAATATATAAAGAGTGATTTAAAAATGGATAATTTATATATATTCTTAGCTATATAGTCGATACTAGATCCATTAGTCAAGCTCAAAGTTCTAGAGCGAAAGGTGGTGGTACGGAAATGGATGCTGCTTATCCACAATGGAGGAAAGTACACAAGGCAATACCTCGCCCTCATGACTTAGCAGATAGTTTTTACAAATTAATAGAAGCTTGCAATGATACGACGTGCTCTCCGTCGCAGTGGCTGTCAAAGCTCGATAGCGGCGGATGGCTGTCTGCTGTACAATGTGCTTTAAATGCTGCCTGTGTGACAGCGCAATGTCTACATCAAGAGGTTGCAGCTGTGTTGGTTCATGGTACGATATATCATATTCGGATTTTTGTGATCTCGTGATATAAAAGTTCTTTAATGATATCGATATCTTG
This sequence comes from Liostenogaster flavolineata, assembly GCA_025433975.1. Lineage (NCBI taxonomy): Eukaryota > Metazoa > Arthropoda > Insecta > Hymenoptera > Vespidae > Liostenogaster > Liostenogaster flavolineata. The sequence goes on from JAITYT010000140.1 coordinate 534,941, forward strand.
TTACAGGTAGCGCAGGCAGAGATTCTACATTAGTGGTAACAAGTTTAGCTCAAGCTATATTGAATCCAGATTGTCGAACTGTACGAGGTTTGCAAGCTCTCGTAGAACGGGAATGGTTACAAGCTGGGCATCAGTTTTTTAGTCGTACTCGTCGCGGATCATACCATCCTGCTCACTCACAAAATCCAACACACGCTCCAACGTTTCTTTTATTTCTCGATTGTCTCTATCAACTTCATTATCAATTTCAATTTAGTTTTGAATACACAATAGAATTACTGATCGAATTATATAAACACGCTTATTGTTCTCAATATGGCACATTCTTAGGTAAATGAAGTCTCTTTATTAGTTCTATGAAGTAATTCTTGGTGTTTTTTAATTTAATATTATTCTTAGGAGATTCGGAAGCAGAGAGAATACAACTCCGATTATCTGACCGTACTTCTAGCCTATGGTCATATATGAATCAGCCAGAAATTTTGGAAAAATGGATAAATCCTTTATACGAACCAAATCCAGGAGTCATTTGGCCTAGTGTTGCGCCTATCAGTATTCAATTATGGAAAGAACTTTATCTTGTACACACTAGTGCTGCTCCTTGGAATGGTCTACTTTCTTGTGTGAAACAAGTTCGACAAAATCATATAGCAGTACGAAAAGTAGCTGGGCAATTGCAAGCTCAAATTAAGCGAGCGTTAGAAGACATTCGAGCAGATCCAGACATGTCTTTTGATTTTGATAGTCAAGAAGAGCATACTCATGTAGCACAATTAAGTTTGGGATCCCAGAGTACTTGATATAAATTACAGTGATTTAAGGAAACTAATTCATAATATTTAATAATTTATCAATTTGCCTTTATTTAATACATTATTAGCATATAAGAATTCATGTTTATATGAATAATCTCTGTAAATGTTAAGGCACATGGTTATATTTTGATTCCATCTTTGGTGTTCTATAATTATAAATTTAAATTTATTTATATAAATTATTAATAACAATTATTAATTATTATAATTATCAATTATAAATTTTCAATATACATATTTTGTTTTGTAATGCAATATTATTTTAAAGATCAAATGGCCTAAAAGTTTGATTAGCTTTTTTTGATATACATTTGACTAATTATATTTCACATAATATTTTACACATTGATATCATTTACTTTATTCGGAAAGTATTGATAAAAAATAAGTTGTGGTATTTTTTATTGAATAATTATTATCTCATGTATGTGCCATACAATTTAACAGTCAATTACATTTTATATTGATATCTGATACAGAAATTAAATTACTATATAAAAAGAATTTTGTACAGTCGCAAAGATTGCAAAACGATATGATTTAACTTCAATATAATAGTAAATATGATAATAATGATAATATATTAAATATAAATAAAATTTAAATTTTCAACTTGCAGACGCAATAGTTATTATTTTTAAGGATACTTTATATTTTTTTCCGTTATTTTAAATAAATGAGTAAGAGATGGAAGAGGTTAAGGGTGGATAGCCGCTTTCACGGAAATGGGGAGAAAATTGGAGGGAAAAAACGGCAGGTGTTCACATACAAAGAAATTGCGAGAAATCTCAAGGGCCGTGGTTTAAGTTAAGAGAAACTTTATTTCCTTCCAAGAATATATAAATAATTATGAAAGATATCGATGTTTTTAACATTGCATTTTTATTTTGTACGAAGTACATTTGTAACTCGTCTAATATATAATTGCAAATACATATTGTTAAAAACAAATCATATCATATAATAATAAGCACATTCCACGTAAAACTGTACAAGAACGAAATCAGTGGATATTAAATATATATATATATATATAT
>JAITYT010000140.1:557109-567821 GCA_025433975.1 Liostenogaster flavolineata
AAAAGTTATTATTATTATTATTTAATATTTAGTATTAAGATTAGTATTAAGATTTTCATAAGGTCAAAGTATCGACGTATGCGTAGGTGCCAATTTCTGCGCGTTTGCATGGTGCGAAAGTTTATCATCGCACACGCATGCGTGCGACGTACATATACGTATATTCTTGCCACCCCAACGAAGAACGTCGTGATTTTTTTCATTCCATTCTCCCGATTGGATTTCTTTCTAAATTTCGCAAAGGTTTCGTTCGCCTCGAGATGGATTTTCTCGGTCATGAAGCAAACGAGAAAATATAATATATTTTCGAGAATGAGATTCGGATCGTCGTACGAGAGCTCACGAAGGGGAAATACGGAAATTTTTTTCTTCTTTTTCATTTGCAAGAAAATTCACATTGAAATGAAAAAATAATATTATATTTACAGTGACGAGCAAAACTGAACACACCTTATAACATTTCCAAGAACGTTTACATCGATTCTGTTACACAATGTGGTATTGCAATTAACGAAATGATCTATAAAGGTTAACATTATACACGATCTTTCGAGACATTGCAATGTTTTTTTCATTTTTTATATCTTTGATAATGATATATCGATTGTAATCAGTTTTACACCATTTCTGAATTCAGTCGTTTACTAGCATCTAACCTTTCATCATCGTAAAAATTATTGTTCGATAGTAAATTTTTGTTAACACGCACATAATTTTATTGATAAAGATTGATATCGCTGAGTTTTTCACTTTCTCTCAACATGAAACCATGAAATATCTATTTCACGCTTCCACGCGCGCGCGCGCACACACAATATGAAATATTTATAAATATTCTATTATATATTTATTAATGTAGACATATTTATGATATTTTTAATCGGCGGAGACTTTCCAAACAACTCACTACATAAGCAACTATTAATAAACGTAAGAAACTTATACATTTATTCATATTACTATTAGACATAGAGTTTATCGTGCACATTTGGTTCATTTCGCGTTCCAAAGGAACAAAAAGGATCGTAGCGCTCACATAACGACGGTCGTTTTTTCACCGAGAAATTAATGTCGCTTTCGACATTTTCCTTAACATCACGCTAGGCTATAGGTTATTTTCAAGCGAAACGTTAAAAATGCCATCGTACTGTAACCGCAAAAAACAAGATTTATTTTAACTGGCCACGCTAATTCCCACTATCCGCCATCATGGGAAAACGATCTATGCATAGGTGCATCCCTTCATTCATTTGTGACATCGTCTGCCCTTCGATCGTGCTGCTTATCTTTTTGTTCGCCAAAAGGCTTCTCTTACCTCGGATTTTCTGCCTTGCCGAGTGAATGCCCCACTGAAAAGCTCTTTTCATTCTTGATTTAGATTGGCGTGACCGTGAACGTGAGATTAGACCGTACTGCGCGCCCGAGTGCGTCAACACGCTGTATGTACGTTCGCCGCGCTTTCGTATTTGACTGTGCCTGTATTCTTGTACGCGTGAGAGAGCGTGCCCATGTATCGGCTTTATACTTCTCTTCTCTTTTCGATTCTCCAGTTATCGTTAAGATTTCGTTTTGTGCTTTCACGTTAATGAAGGGGTTTCGACGATCTTTCTTGATTCTTCGTGGAATATTACGGTTTTATAGGTTCGTGAAGTAATATATCACCGGTGGTACACACTGATTTAATCACAGCTTCTTTTTTGTTAATGAAATTAGGGAACAAAATTTAATCAATTGTACAATACTGGAAGAAATATTCGGTTAAACGAGAGATTTTAAACTTTCGTTTAGAATTTTCTACGTAAAGCCGAAGAACTCGATGACGTAATTACGATCGTGGTAAGAATATCCAACCTATGGAGAAATGCATGATTCAGGGCTCTATCGTGAACTTGTTAATCGATTGTCGTGAATTTTATTCTATTCAAGTTTCGTTCGCCTTTCAATCGAACGGTGCGATCGTATGAGTCTCTTCCTACTTCTTTCTCTCGATTTCCACCCGTTCATTCCTGTCTGTCCTTCATCAACGCGGCGACGTTGCGAAACGCGTCTTTCGTACGTCGTCCACGGCATTTTTTTTGGGATATTATGTGGGTATAAAGGATACGAGAAGGGCTTAATTTGGGCCTTCTAAAAATGTACATTCTCATGTCGAATTAATTAACGGCTAACGTCACCTCGATGGATCCTAATTAGGTGGCATAAAACACGACGACCGTTGGTCGAACAGCAATATACAAAATTTACAATCCTTTCAATCGTTTCGACCCACGTTGAATTATTGATGAGTACCATTCGTGTAGATAAACCTGAACGATTCGTTGTAAAAATTTGCGAGACATTCTATCTCTATCGATGTAACCAATGGAAAATGATATTACATACGCGAGCACGTCATATAATTTATCGAAACAACTTTTAATAAGATTTACAAAAAATTCAAGCACCGACATTTCGGCGCATAACATACTAGAATAAAAATTAAATAATAAATGAGTTAAGGTCGGACGAATACAAATTGCAGTGTTGCCTTATTTTTCGCAGTTTGAATGGAATTCAGAGTCAGATTCATGATTGATTACATCTAGCTACCACGAATATGTGCTTATTTGTAGTTATGTTATTTCTTTCATCTCTGTCGTTTGTGCTTTTGAAGCCGTGATTCTTTTAGTATTAATTTAATGCAACGTATCTTTTGATACAAACGTTATACTTGGATATTAACGTATTTTAAACGAAGCGATGCGGTGTCAACAATTTGAACATTTTCGTAGAAATGAACGTACGGTTATTTCGCTTACAAAGGGCTTATCATCACGCTTTGAACCACGGCTAAGAATTTATCGAAGTTACACAATGTTTAAGGAAATTATCTTTTGCTTAATAGTTCAAAACCTGCCAGGTTTTCACCGACAGTGCAGTTTTTAGTTTTCCCCGTTTGTACGTTTTAACGAAGATAATCTTCTTACACGATGATACAGCGCAATTCTCTAAATTAATTGCTCGGCGTTATTCAATGTTTAGAATTACATGCAACTTTTAGTCAATTTCAGGAAAGTTTGAAAGGAACAATCACAGTGTCGCGAAATAATCGGATCTAATAATACTAACGATTCGTTTCTTGCATGCATTTTTCGCTTGAACAGTTTATAAACTCGTGCAGCCGTAGTGTAAACGAAGAAGGTCTTCTTATCGTACGACACTAGGCAATTAGTAAACGATTAGACGAGGCAATATGTAGCTTGGAGTGTCTATTGCTCGCGAAATTACGGATACTAAATTGCTACGGTTGTGTGGTGATGGTAATAATTGAATTCCGTGTAATCGTCGATCTCATTTGAACATTGCAGTATTCTCATTGATTTCATCGTTAGGATCGATGATTTTCACATAGGACATTTACTGGAAGTTGTAGTAGTCATCGACGAAAAGATTTCGATTTATTTGAAAAAATATGAAACTAGACGTAATTTTATTAACATAAAATTACAATATACAATAAAATAAAAATACAATAAGAAAAATCAGTCAATTCGTAACAATCCTCTCCTCATCGAGTAAGCGAAACTTATCGAATTGCAAACCGATCGGCTTGTGAACGATACGCCCACGTATTGACGTATGGTCGTTACTAGCCGCTTTTGCAAAGCCTCGAGATAAGTTCTAACGCGTGTTCGTTATAAAATATGTATCTCCTCAACACTCCGTATCCGCGTGATACTTCAACGCCTTTACCGTGTAGGAAGGGAAGCCGTACGATTCAACATAACAGCATCTTAAATGTCATCCCTTTCTTGCGGTGTTTCGAGCCGATCGGCGATCGACTCGCGCTTCTTCACGGTTTATTACGGCTACGATCGATAGGAGGCCATTCGAATCGAAGTCCGTGAGAAATTACGGACCGTTCATGCACTTCGTGCGTGGTAATTTGAAATAGGCCTATTGAAATGAAACTTTGTTTCTCGTATCGAAGATTAATCATATATTTTATAAAAATGGTAAAAGATATTTTATTGAATGTAATTGCCATCGTTTGGTATAAGTTTTTCCCAATTTTTTGGTAACTTGCGAATGCCATCATGACGATGAGCCTCGGCAGCAGTTTTCTTTAAATTATAGAACATGAACAACGGATGCTGCAAATTCTCCGAATTTGGCACGTAATTTAAACGATAAAAAATATATTGTTTACACTCTCACGAATCGTCACGTACTAAATTTTAAAGATTTTAAATCTACGTAATAACTACGTAATGCGCGTAATTACGGGATTACCAATGACATAAATCTAGAACGTCCACGTGAATTCGCGTAATCATTCACGATTAATCGACGCGTTGTGCCTGTCGACGTCGCCATAAACGCATTCACAAAAGCTTTACCGGAGCAAGAGGTACGTGCATTTGCACCGAACCTATCGGAAAGAACGCACGTAATTTCCGATGCGCGCATAACGCCTACGATATCGTTCGATGCCGCATTTTCCTCCACGTTTGATCGGTCATCCGAAGACAACGCGCGAGACCGCCTTTATTAATAGCGTATTCCAGTATAATTAAAGTTTTTGCAAAAGGCCTTCGCAACGTTGCTAATCACGGATCGCGGTGTCGATCACGCGTGACAAATTGCGAGTGTGCTTTTATAATAATCGCTATATTTATATATAATATTATAGGGACCAGGATTTCCGCCATTATTTTCAGATGGTCTAGTTTGAGTTAGTTTGTATCCATTCGCACTAGAGAAAATATCTTTGCGAGATATGGGAAGAAATGGTTCAAAATGATGGACATTATATTTTCTGATTTAGAATGATAGTTTTTTTTATTAAACGAAGTGCAACATTACACTACAAAATAATGGTTTACTTCCTGATCCTCCTAATATATCTTTTCTGAGCATGTTTTGACAATGTGAAATCGTAATACCACGTAATTTCGCGGCATGTTATAAATTGTACAATATTATATAATACGATAAACGTTACGCATCTCGATGGGGCGCAATAATTATTTTATTATATTTAATATAGGCTATTTTATCGTACCGTCGTACATCCTAAAAATACTAATCGCAAGGCTGTTTCAGCGTCTCGGTGTACACGCTACTTAGCTTTCTATCGTTCCAACGTTTCTCCGTGCGCAGGAACGTTAATTATTCCTTAAATTGAGAAAGTTTCCATAAACAGGCTCGATCGCGAGATTAACTGGAACTCGTAGAAAAGGAGGGAACGGAGCACTCGTGCGAGTCGAGAGGAACGCGGCGCGAGACTCCGCCGTTTATTTTCATCGATGGATCGCCGCGTGACGATCGTAAAGAGCGATGGAGGGAGGCTACACGTGGCCTGCCTATTATCCATCCCTGTTTGGAAATTTGCGGGTGCGAACTCGCTTACGCGCATCAACAATGCCCTTCGACGCGTCTCTTCTTTTCGATAATCCTTTGTCGGACTAACTTCTGGCACGGTCGAATCGAGACGATGTTACCTCAACGTTCGACGAAATCAAGGGTAAAGGTGTAGGAGAAATGAACGAATGAGTGAACGAACGAATAAATAAATTAATAAATGGACGAATAATCAAACAAGGCATTGTACAACACGCAAGAGGACCTAATCTTGGGCCAATGCATGCCTAAGAGAAATAAATAAAAAAAATCGAAGAGAACAAATACGACGCGTCGTTATCAAAACTTACGAGGGGTAACGCACTGGTTTACCGGGCAGAATCCCTTTCATTCCGCACGGCTGTTCGAGCATCCGCCATTGGACGCGGTTACATTCCGTTTCGAGTACCATGGACGTGATGCTGCCTCTAACTGTAGCGTCGCACGTTCCGAAATAATCTTCCTCGAGTTATATCATCGTCAAAACTAAACGCTTCGAAGACAAAGGTGCTAATCCATCCAAATCGTTCGGTTTAGTTGACATAGAAGTGAAATCGTCGAGCTCGTTTGAACGATTATCGAAAGAGATCGAATTATAAATTAAATTTAACGAGAGAAATCTCTTTTGTCGCGATCGATCGATCAGGCTTCGTTTCTTCTTCTTCGACGACGATGACGGCACATTTGGTCAACGATGGCGTGGCCGACTGTCTGCCTTGCGTGAAAGACGGAAGACACGCACTCGAAGATGACAGAGAGGTCGAGTCTAAAAGAGGCGCGGGAGGGACAAAGAAAGTAGAACGAGAGATGGAACGAGGAAGAAAGCAGGACGCAAAAGGGTGCAGAAGTAAAAAAAGGAGTACGAGAAGCCGGCGAAGGAGGTGAGAGGAGGTTGAGGAGGAGGATGAAAACGACTGAGAAGAAGAGGAAGAAGGACGAAGAAACCTAGGAAGAAGCTAAAAAGAAGAAGGAAAGGTGGCGGCAACGTAGTCGCTTCTGCCATCCAGAAATATATTTGGCCCGGGCTTCTTTCGTTCCTGGCGCAGTACGGTGCCGGAAAGCTCAAAGCGTTCACCTTCGTGGAATAATTAAATCGACTCCGGACGGGGAGCGAACTTTCCGCGGAATGTCGGACGAATCGTTGAGAAACGAAAAGACGAGAAAGTCAGCAAAGACGCGAGTCCCCCGAAACGCGACCGCTTCGAGGAAGAGAATTATTGGGCAATTGGATGATCGGCGAGTTGCCGAGACGAGATTATTGCCCTATCTGCTACTGTCGGCTAAACACGATACAACGAATTCTTGTTTCTCTTTTCCGCGGATGACCCTTCGATGGACAACGATAGATTTATTTTTAGATTGTGGGATTCGTTGACGAAGATTTCCTGACGGAGATCGCGTCATTCGTGTCTCCTTCTTGGAAGTTGGTTTATGGGAGAAATTTTCTTAGGCCTTTTGCAGTTTGACGCGTTCACGACGGGCTGTACAACCTGTGGTACATTCTCGATTGCCTCCATCATTTGGGGTGTGCCACAGGTAGTACAAACGAATCTAATCGCGGTTTCTTTTTTGTTAATAAAATTAGGGGAATTGGACAATTGATACTGTAGGGCATGCATCCGATTTAACGAGCGATTTTGAACTTTCGCTTAGAATTTTTTTCGTACAGTTCGACGATATAATTACGATCATGGCAAGAATACCCGCCCTATGGAAAACGCACGATCTAGAGCTCGGTCGTGAACGTGTTGAAACGAGCGAGCGAGTTGGATGTACGGAGAAGTCGAGATACAGACGGTGATAGTTCTAGCGTCTATGGATGATAAACGACGACGAAATACTCGAGGAAAATAGACAAATAAAGCGGAAGAAGTCGAATAAATAAACCAAATCAGCTGTCGTTAGAAAGACAATATTTCATTTATCTCCATTAGATACGTACTGGTTTCAGATTAGGACCTCTTATATATATATACATATTGTACAATGTCTTATTTCAGTTGCTCGCTCGTTCTTCCATTCGTTCGTTCGTTAGGTCATTCCTCCGGAAATACAATGGTATCATATTTTGGTCATGCGTTGATCACATTTTTTTCTTCGAACTTTCCTTGCACTAAAAGATCAAAGGATTTCTTGTATACCTCTATCGTGTAATACGAATAACGATAATTAATAATATAGGGCATGGACGTATCGTATCAGTAGTTACGTGATCTTTCTCGCGTGCCATTCAAATTCCGCGAATATTTTTCATTACTAGACGTTAGGATACCTCCTAGTTTTTACATTTGATAATTTTGAAAGTCGACTTCCCTCGGGATTTATCGAATATCGAGTTTTCGTGTTTTTCGTGTTCGAGGTGAATAATGAACGCACGATATCGCCGACGTAAAGGATTGACCGATATGTTTAAAAGCAAGTTTTAAAATTGGAACGATTGAATCTGGCAAAATGACGGATTTGTAAGGTATATATAAAAATAGTTACACGTTGATTATCGACGGTAATTTTAGCGCGAGGGAACAGAGATAGCAGTGAAGATTCTTTCCTTGTTATTTTACCGACCTGTGAGTTAAACGTTATTTAACACTCGTACAACAGTGTTTTAATTTCGGAAACTCCTATGATTTATGTATTTCGAATTACTTGCTTTGTTTATTATTTCGAGTACATTTATTTCTTTTCACTCGTGTCTCGTTTTTCATTTTGACTGCTCTCCTTACGTGCCAAATAACATAGAACTTCGAATATACGAGTAAAGAAATCGAGCTCTGCTTCGACGTACGGTATTTTCGTCCTCCAGTGAACTAAATCAACGACTGCTCGTACGTCTCTGCGCGGATACCGAAGCGTAATTATGATGCGTAGTAGATCCAATGCGAACGTATTGATATTTCGCGCAATAACGTTTGACTTACGAATTCATACAACTTTGAAGAATAACGGGCATGTTATTGCAATGACGGAAATCCAGTCTCGATGGTGCTTCGAAATAAAAACGACGTTGAAAAGTTCGCACGAGCTGATGTGGCGTTCAACACGTAGAAATTAATATCCATGGAATTTCATCCTTCGAACACGTACGCGCGTACGTACGGTCACGTGGATTAAGTTATTGCATGTAATTTCTTCGATTTCATACGAACGAAATTTTAAGGTACATGATAATTGCATTTGCGAGTTTCGTCCGTTATCACGCGACCATAACGCATTGTGTTCGTCATAATAAGTCTTATCAACCACGCAATATGTTAAATAATCTGTCTACAGGCTGTGCATCTGCACGCTATTACCAGATACGTAGACTGGCAAGTGGTTAATGTCCGCCATCACTTCCAGGTATTATATTTATAGTCATTTTTAAGGTCGTGAAGATTCTAGGAATATTTTTACAACGGTAAAAGAATCATCGATTATATATTATTAACAAGCTAGTCGACATTAATCATTATTCGATCCTTATCGAGGTGGTGGAAAAATTATTACTTACTTCTAAAATTCCTTTTCACCAGGATTCAACAGTTCTCGATAAACAGCACCTTTCTGATCCCATCAAATACACATTTTTCGGTGGTTTCTCATGTTCTTTGATACTGATCTCGAAATAAGCACATTTAAACCTATTAAACTATATTTCATAAGACTTTTCAGATAAAACATGTTCGCCATAAGGTTCTTGAAGCAAACGATGAACATCGGCAGCAGTTTTCTTTAAATTATAGAAAACGAGCGACGTATGCCGCAAATGCTCCAAATTTGGCACATAACTCACCATATTTAAAGCAAAAAAGATATGTTGCATATAGTTTCATGAATTGACGCATACAAAATTTTAAAGATGGTAGTCAGTGCTTCAAAATTTAACATGTATTGACGATATGGGGTATATGGCTTATAAGTAATTCCATCTGTTAGAAAATCGAAGTTTGATTCCGACATACCTATTAGAAGCGCGTGATAGTCGTCGTTAGTCGAACACGAATCGTCGATGCGCCTTGGGCGCACGCAGTGCGCATTTTGTAGGCTTTCTCGACACGCGCATACTTACAAGACCGAGAAAAAAGGGGAAGAATCGACGAATCTTCGATAGTGACGCTTATATAGGGTTGGTGGTGGTAGTAGCGGTAGTGGTGGTGGTAATAGTAATAGTGGTAATGGTAGTGGCGATATCAAATTGATCCAGTCCACATCGTCGTGAGACACTTAGTCGATATCGCGTGATCGTGCGGTCTTCCTCGTCTTTGTCTCTCTAAACTCGTCGGCCGCGTGTTCGGCCGTGCGTCCCTCGCTAGAAGGGTGGAGGAGAGACAGCATTTCGTTCGACAACCTCTGTTTCGAAAGAACGGTGAAAATTCAGTGCGGAGGGGTGAGATCCAAAAAAGGGAAAATGAGAGAGGGAGACGGAGAGTAGTTTTGAAATTAGAACGGAAAGTCCTCCGCGACGTGGACGAAAGTCAAGTGGCGTCGATGAATCTTGGATACGCGCCATTCCAACTCCAACGTTGTTTCTTTGACAGACGGCTATCTTCTTTCTTGTTTATTCCGCGAACCAGCGTTCGTTTGATCGCTTCGATACCAAACGATCAGTTTCGAGAGAATTCGCTAGCAAATCGAAGTTCTTCCGTGAAACATTTTTCCTGTTGCCAGCAACGATGGTTTCGATTTGCGGACGAACAGGCACACAGTAGACGTATGTACATCATTAATTTCTTTGTCTTTGATTCTTTGATGGCGATAAGCGATTTGATACTAGGATCAAATTAGGGAGTTAAATTGTGAAATTATTCATGTTGGACGATATTTTTTACGATAATTTCTGTCTGTTGTAACAAGATTTTAATGTCATCCGTCGCGGTTTAATTCGCATTGCCTAAACTTAGTATACTTCACAAATTGGTAAATCGTGAAACTCATGATAATCGAAAAGAAAAAAAAAGACAGAAGCGATCCCTCTAGTCACAAACCGATCAGTCTTTTACCAAACATCAGCAACATTTTGAAACAACTATAAATAGCGCCATAAATGATTTTTGCAAGACATCATCCTGGAATATTAGTTCGGGTTCTGTTTCAAACAGACCTATCGGAGTTTGCTTCATAGATTCGGTATGACTGAACAGGCTGTTTTACATGCTGTTGAAGAAAGCCTTTTCCTCGCATCTTATTAAAATGATTAAGTCAATTTCTCCTTCTACCGACAATTTTTGTCGCTCCTTCTGCCGATTTCGTCAACTCATAAGATGTTTCCTCATAAGGTTTTATTAGTTACTAACTTTTCTCTCTCTCTCTCTCTCTCTCTCTCTCTCTCTCTCTCTCTCTCTCTCTTTGTA
>JAITYT010000140.1:587625-602231 GCA_025433975.1 Liostenogaster flavolineata
AGCTTGAAAGATCTTAAAAACTCAAAACTTTTTTCATAAACGGATAATTTATCGTTTAACCTTATGTAATAAATATTTCACTAGATAACGGTCTGCCGTATAAAAAGAAAATTTGTATCTTTTTTCCGAAGGATATTCCAGGACTGCTACTTTCTACGTTTTAATACGATATTTCTGCATTGTTAAATGAAAAGAAAATTATGTAAAAATATGCATATACGCGTGCGCACTTGCACACATTTAACTTCGCCAGAGCGGACGTTCCTCGACATTAAAAAAAAAACGCAGAATGAAAAAAAGAAGAAAGTGTAAACGCTCATGGAGAGAAAACGAAATTAGAGGTGTTCTAAGGTAGCAGCAACTTCTTTGTAACTCCGGTAGAATCAAGTAACAGCCGCAGTATGAGGACGTCCTTATATGATGCAGTCACCGTCTTGTTCGAACTCTAGTCTGACTCATTATTGTTCATATTCGTATATTCTGTAACCATCTGGTCCGTGCCGTATTTAAGAGGTTACATGAGTTTCGAAGGTTAAACAAAAGCATGTTTTCTCTTATTTTTTCTTGATATAATAAAAGAATTATTTTATTCAAACTTCAAAGCATATAAAAGAGCAACATTTTAACATTTTATAAAATTCTCATTTAACAATTTTGAAAATTCAGTCGGTGACGCGATTTCTCACAAACTAATGCACCGATCATATTGAAATTTTGTACATTTCTTCTAGATAAGATTGACTAGTTATTGAACGAAGGATTTTTAAAAGATTGAAATTCGAATTTTTGGTAAAGTTGTATGCAAAAAAGTACAATTTTCAGTAGAATCTACACTATGTATTGGCTTGTAAAATAAATTGTAATAAAAAAAAATCTTTGTTCAATCACTGGTCCATCCTATCTAGAAAAAGTGTGTAAAATTTCAATAAGATATCGGTGTATTAGTTTCTGGGAAATTGTGCCTACTGATTTAAAAAATAGAGTTTTGAGAAAAAAACGATAAAAATTAAAACTCCCAACCGCTTAATGAGACAAGCTTAATGAGAGGAATTTCCAAAAAAACTCTCTCTCTCTCTCTCTCTCTCTCTCTCTCTCTCTCTCTCTCTCCTAGAGTTTTACTCCGATTGACTTGAAACTTTGGGTAAATATTCTTGACATGTTGTACTATTATATACAAACAAATGGATTTTTTAAAATTTCCAAACCCATGTAACTCCTTAAGAGAAAAGCCATCGTCTGACGTCGTCGTCTCCTTGATATGTTACCTTCGTAACGAGAGAATAACGTTGCCTTGAAAGGAAAAACGGTGATGAAATGATCACGTGCAAAACCGGAAGGCCCATCTCATCGAGGTGACAATAATCCGGTCATCCTTCAACGAGCATAACGAGAAACGGTCATATATGTACATTAAAACGAACGAAACGAAGAGAAAATGTTTTGTTTCTTTTTTGTTTCTTTCAATATTTTTTTTCAGATTTAACTTTGTCATATTAATGTAGGAGGAATTCTTGACCCTTCGATTACGTATTTTCAGGTTTTCTACAACTCGAGTCTTACTCGAATAAGACTAGAAATGTGCGAGAATCCGATGGGTCGAAAGAAACTGAGAATACGTCGAGTCGAATCGCGTTCTCAAATATTTCGAGATTTCCAAAAGTATCATAGTTTTAGAGCTTATAAGAACTTATTCAATTTATTGATATGTAATTAGTAATTTTGGAAAGTGTATCTACGTTTCGTGATATATTTTTTCGTTTACTGAACAATCATTCAAAACAAACGATAAATAATTTTGCTGAAATCATAAATATCGAGAATTTAATTACAATATATTAGAGGGGTTAGGAAGTTTTTTATTTTTTTTTCTCCAAATTTAGGCATTCGATAAATCATTTACAGGAAAATCATCCAATAGTATTTATCCGACGACGTATAAAAATTATTGACAGTGACGATGAATTTAGTAATAATAATAATAATATTATTATTAATACTCTCCTGTGACCTATTTTCGAAAACTATTAGACAGTGAAATTATAAGTGGTATAACTGACTCTACCGATACATATGCTCTGCAGTATGATCTAGCAAAACCCATACGTGTTTCAGCGAACGAAATTGAACAATTCTTTGGTTGCTGTTGCAAACTAGAATTTTACGCTTAAACTTTTATGCACAGAAGTGTAAACGTCGAAAGCCGTTGTTACTTCAAAGTTACGAAGTGAATTAATTATAATGAAATTATTTAACCTGGTAATTTTTTTTAATCTACATATATAGAGGTTTATAAGCGTTGATTTTCCGTTGCATAAATTTTGTTATATTTAAGAAAATAATTCGGCCCAATAGAGCCATAGAAACGAATGGGTTAATATTACTTCGAATTATATAATATCAACAGAGAAAATGCGACAATGTTGGAGCTTGCTCGTTCACATCTGTCTCATTGTCTATACTAACTTCCTCCTGAATAGTTCGCCGCATACTTCGGTCCCTAGACTTTCCGTACGGCTCGCTGATGTGTGCGTTACCTTACGAAATTCTTACGTGGTTTCTTACTCGTTCGTCATTCGTCAGGCGTGTTCGTGGCTCGAGAGAAATTCGTTTCCCTTTTAACGCCCTTGAGATGGGACTCCTTGAAAAAGCTCTCGTTGAGAAACGGTAGAGCCGTTGTTGTTACATCCACGTTGCGTTTAATTACGTTCAAGGTCATATTCGGCTGCCCGTCGAAAGAAAAACACGGTCCCTTGACCCGTGCTGGCCGCGATTTGGCAATCGACAAGAGGGAGAGAGACGGGAGAGGGCAAGGGTGAACGAGATACGATCAAATTTGCGATGGCAATTGACCACGCCGGTTGACGATATTTGTGTACCAAGAGAGTAGGGCGTGCCACGTCTAAGTAAACGACATACAGCAACGACGCAAAAGCAAACGATCATATCGTGTCATCTTTCCTCCCCTTGCCCCTTCTGACGTTAAAGTGTCGCGGCTGAAACTAACGAACTCCATTCCCGATTTCGCAACGATCATATTCGCATGCGTAAGAATCAACTCAGCGCTGGGATGCCGAAGACGCAAATATCTTCGTTCCAAGCATTCGAAGGTTCCTCCTAACTTCTTCGCCCCTGCACTGCGACGCGACAAGCTACCATCTCTTACATCGATAAAAACAAATAGGGTCAAAACTCATGATACGAAGGAAACAAATAATTTATACGACAATAGTAAAACCAATGTGGACGCATGGAATAATATCCCTTTGGAGTGCACCTGTAAAAAGTAACATTAAGAGATTTAAGCTGCACAATTTTAAAACTACGGAACGGTAATCAACGCACCTTGGTGCGTGAGGAACGATGCCATTAAAAGATCACTGGACATTCCATTTATAGAGGAGACCATAGATAAAATTAATGAAAGGTCAGTACCTTTCCAGGTTTCTGATATTGTATCAGAATGGACTCCGATTCAAATCCAACAGTCAAAAAGTGTACTAAGCCAACCTCAAGAAGATCGCACAGAATACATCTTCTGGATAAACGTCCGGTGTCCTCGTCGAATCAAGGGGGAAGATGAAGGAGGAACGAATGGATGAAGGAGTGAATAACCAACTAACACATTGTACAATACGCACACAAGAGGTCCTAACCCGGGCCGATGCATGTCTAAGGGAAAGAAATAAAAAAAGACTGATAGAAGAGTAGGATCGGATCAGCATTCATCGTGCGTTTTCCGCAACGTTGTATAATACTATTCGACTTTGGACTCTTCGACTTCGACTGTGTCCCCGGTATCGATGAAACACGTCGAACTGCAACGCGAGTCGCGCGTTGCTCGAGACTGGAACGATCGAAAAACGAACGAATATCGTACTCGCTCGTGCAACCAAGCATTATCATTTCGATAAGGATTATGTATACGGTTTAACTGCCTGTAGGTCGAGGTGGCTACGACTTCGTTCTCTTCTTCTGAATACACGTATTTACATGTACGAATTGCATATTATATCATTCCGATAAGTGTGTCGGAATGAAACATCGATTTTCTAACGAATGGCATTACTCGTAAACCATACACTCCGTGGCGTCGACGGCTGTTATGTTTTGAAGCATTGACGACCATCTTTAAAATTGAGTACGTGTCGACAAACAACGTATTCTTTTTCTCTTTAAATTTGGAGAATTTGCGGCATGCTTTGCTCGTGTTTTATAATTTAAAGAAAACTGCTGCCGAGGCTCATCGTTTGCTTCAGGAAGGTTATGGTGAACATGTTTTATTTCGAAAGACTCGTGGAAACATGGTATAGTAGGCTAAAATGTGGTGATTTCGAAATCAGTATCAAAGAACGTGGAAACCCACCGAAAAATGTGTATTTGATAGGACCAGAATGGCGTGGTCTATTACGAACCGTTGAAACCTGGTGAAACAGTTACTGCTCATCGCTGTCTACCACAATTAATCAATTTGAAGCATGCATTGATTGAAAAACGACCGGAATGGGCTAGAAGACACGGTAAAGTAATTTTGCTGTATATCAGTACTAGATCATACATTGCAAAACCATTCTAATTTACGTTGAAAACAGTATGAAACTTGAATGAGAAGCGTTATCTCACCTGTCGTATTCGTCAAACTTGGTTCCATCGGATCATCGGTTGTTTCGATCGATGGCACACGCGCTTGTCGAGCAGCACTTCTTTAATTTCGAAGAAATTAAAAAATGGGTCGATAAACCCATCTCATTGAAACTTAACCACCTTTTCATGCTGGCATTCGCAAGTTACCAACAAGTTGGGAAAAAGTTATAGCAAACAATGGTAATCGCACTCAATAAAATATCTATAAATAATATCTTTATTTTAATAAAGATTATAAAATAGATTAAAACGAATGATGATAAACAAAATATATTTTAAATATTTTAATATATATTAATATATTATAAAAACTAAAGCTTTATTTAAATACAACAAAACTTTTTGACAAAATCCAAGAAAAACATATTTATCTATGATATGTTTATGTACGACACGTTTTATATTCGTGCATAGTTTAGTATCGTTTGAAGCAGTCACCTATCTGCAAGGCCGGTTTAACCGAACAAGTAGCACAATATTACCTCGATTCTCTTCTTCCACCTCTGATTTTCCGATTAGAACATACCGCATAGTCTTTATTCCTTTCTATGTCATCTCGTCGAATAATATGTAGAAGGCCGCTCAGCTTTCCTGCTGCTCCAGAAGCTGAAGGTTTCTTGAGATCAACATCACGAAAATCTCCAACTAGTTGATCCACCAAGCGACGTACAAATTGCAAATGCGTTAATTTTTTTGTATTGTGTTTCTTCTGATTTTCTTTATTATAATTCAGAAAGATAGACGTACGCAAGCCGTTTCTTAATACGTCTCTGCAGCTGTTTGCTGACAGAATTGCGAGGAGGAAGAGTGGGGGGACTATTTGCCGACACGCGTCCACAACGGTAAAAAAAACTTGGGCGGCTATTTACCGACACTCGACCGCAAAGGGTTAATTACGAGCATTCCATAGCAAATGAACGTCTTTGAAAAACAAGTATCTCCTAACTCCCGAGCAACAAAAACGTCTAATATGACAAAAAAAGCGACATAATCTCGTGATCGAACGTTTTCCAACGAAAAGTTTCGACGTTTCATTCGCGAGGAAAGTCTATGTCGCGTAGGCAAATCGCGGTACGCATAAAACAGCCACGTGCTCGAAAAAAAGGGGAAAATTTCCGCGACGCTACGTACAATACTTACGTATGTATTATACATCGCGTTAGGTGAAGCACCAACGTCAGTGGCAGCGCGCTAGCAGGCGCATAACGCGGTCGCATTAGCCGTGATGTAATCAGTCACATGGTCGCGAGGTGCGGCAATGCATTAAACTGGCTTCGATCGAGCGCTTTGCATTCCTCGGATCCTCCTTGCGATAATGTCGCGTAACAGGACGTCGATGATACGATTGGAAGGACAGCGGCTCAAAAAAAAGATTCTCGACGAGGGAAGATCGAGCGAAGAATCCGCACCTATTCTCTCCCTCCTGCTTCGTTGTACGTTGGTCGGTAATCGATCAGTGGTTCTTTTAACGATCGCACCCCGCTCCGACCCGACGTCGAATATGCACGTCCTCGACGTGGATTATCATCTTTATCCTCTCATCCGTATCGTAATTGTTTGATAATCGTTGCTACGGCCTTCCATGCTCGCCTAACGAAATAGAAAAAAGAAGGTCGTCCCTCCTTCTTTCTACCTGCCATCCGTAGCTTTTCGATGTTTCGCGTATCCTTCTGCGTATGTAGACGATTTTTTTCGTCACGCTTATGATAGTCTCCAAAGATGTCACGTTCGTTCGAATCGAGCGCCGTATTTTTATATCGCATTATTACGTTTACAATTTGTTGTACCACCGGTGGTACAAGTCTCGATTGTCTCATCGAACGGGCTGTGCCACAGATGAAACAGATCTAATCGCAGCTTCTTTTTTGTTAATAAAATTAGGGGGAAAATCTAATCGATTGAACAATCAATACTCGGTTAAACGAGCGATTTTGAATTTTCATCTAGAATTTTCTACGTACAACCAAAGAAGAACTAGATAACGTTGTTACGAGGATAGTAAAAATATCCGTCCGATGGAGAAACGTACGATTTAGGGCTTGGCGTGAACGTGTTAAACGCAATTATCCGTGGTTTTGTAAAATGGTCTTTGCCGTGACGCAAATATTACGAGAAACGAAAACTCTTCGTTATTACTAATCTTCGCGCTAAAAAGTCAACACGAGTTTCATCAATCCTCTATTGGCCCTAATGTCCTCTTGACACAAAAAAAAGAAACTGTACGAAGTTCCTGGCCCATGAACAAACTGGTCTATGAACAAACGGCATTGTCGCTAGTAATTTTCTCTTTCTGAAAAATCATATCTTTATCGCACTGATACTCATCAGTTTCGCGCTAAGCAACGAGTTAGCGGAATACGATAAACTAGTTTCTTTGTGATTTTAACAGCATTCGTGATACGAGAATGTAAGTTTAGAGGCAAGATAACGCCCAATCGTATAATTATTCGCCTTCTGTAACTTTAAATTTCGCCTCGTAACTCTGTGAAAATAATAATATGAATTGGCAAAGATCTTGAATGTTTAAATCTATATTTAAACCGTCATCATTTCGAAGTAGATCCATGCGCGGAAAGTAATGATGAACGATATATGTTATATCTGTCTGTGTATAAACGACGATGTATATTTTAATGTATTTTCTATCGCTCTTTTTCGGTCCAATTGATAATAAATAATTTCCGTACACTTATGGATTCAAATAAAAAATATACTCGTGGCAATTTTATTACAATTTTACAAATTTTTCGTTTAATTTTATCTGACGATTGTAAAAGTGACAAAAGATTAACCGAACCAAGGTGAATATATTTTCGTTTTTCCTCCCTCCTCCCCCCCTCTCTCTCTCTCGTATCAACGACAATACATGAAAATAAGATACATCCCTTTTTGCCTCGGTAGAACCTTATCGGTAGAACGGTAGAAACTTATTAATTATTTTTCTTTGCTCTTCTATAAGAAATTAACAACGGACTCGACTCATTTCCGTGAGTAAGCGACGATGTCTTAAACTATGTACAAATGTAGGCTATAGCACGGTACGTTACATAATCGTTTCGAATAAAACTAAACGTGAAATAACGATTTGAAAACGGAAGTTTGTCGAGGAGATACGAACGTCAATATTTATTCTGTCGTATTTGCGAATAATTCATAAGAAAGAGGAGAGGAAAAAAGAATAGGAGATAAAAAAGATACACTGAACGATTTTGAGCAGATCCGTCTTTCAATTTAGGACATTTTTTTTCAGACTTACGCGAGAGAAAAGGCACAACAAAAGAGCTTACCACCGCACACGACGTTACAGAGGCACGTAAAGGCGAATAGAAATGTACACATACCAAGGTAAAGTAGGGAAACACTTTTAAAGAGGCGCGTAGAAACTTAAAATTCGGTGCGCTACCTTTGTAACTATTCGTGTGTGTTTGCTCACGTTGATGCTTTCACTTTTCAAGGTTTTATTTTCCGGGAGGAAAACCCACGCCTCTCTCGCAAGTGGAAGCAACCATTTCGAAAATCACGGCGGCTTTTCAAAGCATACCGGGTCATCGAGCATCCCGCACACAATTTCACACAATCACTAAGGCAAGTACCTTAGCCTTTCGATTATATGTTAAATACATATGATATGCTTCTTCTTTGTGCTTGGCCTCGGGTCGAACGCTAAGTCATACCATTTATGATCAACGTTATCGATCATTGAACAACTTCGATTAAAGTATAAATAAACCTACTAAATCGGAGGGGCCAGAATTTCCACCATTATTTTCAGATGGTCTAGTTCGAGTTAGTCTATATCCACGCGAGAAAATTAAAAATTTACAAAATAGATGAGAATTGGTAAAAAATGATGGAAATTATATTTTCTGATTTTGACTAATAGTTTTTCTTTTTTTTTTAATAAGGTTGAATTTTACCACTACAAAATAATGATTTATGTCCTGGTTCTCCTAATACTAAACGATCAAGATTATTTCGAAAGTTCGTGGCCGATTTGAAAATAAAACACAAGTGATTATAAGATTTTATCAATCTTATCGTCATATTTATGTAAGTTACCACCATTTTCTACAATTGCCTTCCAACGTTTTACACGCTGGTAAATTCCCTTTTCGTAGAAACTGCATGGTTTTTCTACATTGAAGATCCCACTGACTCTAAACATCGGAAACGAACTTTTTCACTCGTCTAATATTTATTTTTAATCTTTTATTCAACGAGAAAATTCTTTTACCATCGTTTTTCTTTCAGGCGTGCGATCTACCATTGTATTGGAAAGTACCATTATTCCTTGCGGCGAACACCGACCAGAACGAATACGTGGACATGAACACTTTCCTCGAATTTTGGAAAGAGTACGAGATTTGTCGATATTTCACTCAACAACATACTTTAACGTAATTACATCTGTAAACGTCTCATTTTTGTCGATGCAGATTGACAAATGCACATCACGATGCGGCCAATAAGTTCATCAGGATTACGACTCGCGGTCAGAGGAACAGCATACTGCCAGAGGATTTAATCTCGTTGGTTCAGGACGTCGTTGAAACGCATCCGGGACTGATATTTTTGAAGGAAGCGAAAGAATTTCATTCGCGCTATGTGCATACGGTTTGTTCTAATTATCCGTATTATTAACGCGGCTCACAAATGGATAAGATACTTCGTAGACTATGTTATTAGGTCATCTAATACGAAATGTCGAATATCTTATCATTCGTGAATTGATTGCTGAAGCGGTTAAATGTAAGTTTAAAAGTTGACAAATTTAAAAATCAACTTTTCTTTTTCTTTGAATTATCCGACATTTCATATCACACGATCCAACATTTCCCATCGCGCGACCTAATAATATTTGATAGACTTCAAATAATTTTGAAAACGTTTCCTCGATGGTGTTCCGCGATTATCGAACGATGTTGAGAAAAAACGCGTATGTATTATGTATATCTGTCGTTGGTACAACGTACTTTGAAACTAATTAAAAAATTCCATCGTCCGTGGGTTGACGTTTACGCAATGATAATCGCTTGAATTATTCAAGACCAACCAACCAACGTAATACGTAGCGTTTCTTGAGGCGTCACCGATGATCAGACATATGAAATCAAAATGCAAATTCGTTCTTTGTAAAACATTTATCGAATGGTCGTGTGTGCGACTAGTTTAACGGTCTTCTTTTTTGCCTTCAAAATCCCGTATAATTGCGAATAATTGATCGGTTTTATTAATTATACGATTGTCATGGGATTTTAGGTAATAGCAAGAATATTCTACTGCGTAAACCGAAGCTGGAGCGGGAGAATTTCTGTAGCTGAATTAAGGCGGAGCAATCTCTTAGCGGTAATCGCCGTACTGGAACACGAAGAAGACATCAATCAAGTGACGGCATACTTTAGTTATGAACACTTCTATGTAATTTATTGTAAATTTTGGGAGCTTGATCGAGATCACGATCTCTTCATCGATAAAATGGATCTTATGAGACACAACGATCACGGTAAGAGTTATCATACCAGGGACAACGAGGATAGATAAAATAAAATATGCGATTATGCGTTTAACAACGATGTTTCATTCACTAGCGTTATCCACGCTTATGATCGAGCGAATATTCAGTGGCGCAGTAACCAGGGGCGGTGTCAAAAGTGGAACTGGTATTCAACAACCGGAGGACAAAATGAGTTACACGGAATTTGTGTGGTTCCTCCTCAGCGAAGAAGATAAGAATCATCCGACCGCTATAGAGTATTGGTTCAGGTATATTTTACATTTTTCATTGAATTTTGTGAAATATTATGTTACAATTTAGTTTGCATTTGCGTATGTACGCAATACACGTATACATGTATATGTATGTATATAATATACATATATCAACTGGGTAGATGCATGGATCTTGATGGCGATGGATATCTGTCGATGTTTGAACTGGAATATTTTTATGAAGAACAGTTACATCGCATGGAAACTATTGGACTTGAAACATTGCCATTCGAAGATTGTCTTTGTCAGGTAAGTTTGATATTATACACCTTCTTTAGTATCTTGCGTTAATGAACCGCATTTTTATTACAGATGTTGGATATGATTCATCCGGCAACACCGGGCAAGATATCTTTAAGTGATTTGAAAAAATGTAAAATGACATCTTTCTTTTTCGATACCTTCTTCAATCTGGAAAAATATCTCGATCACGAGCAGAGAGATCCGTTCGCCTCGGCAAGAGATCATAATGCTGATGGTCATGAGGTAATTTACTATTCCAAATATGTCGTTTCGTACACTTTTAAAGTGAACAAATTTCTTTATGTTGCTAAAATTAGTTTATAAATTCGGATTCTGTACTGGGTAACGTTGGGCACTCGGATAAACTATAACTCTTGATATATTTATGATAGGTGTCAGATTGGGATCGATTTGCTGCAGAAGAATATGAGTTATTGGTCGCAGAAGAAAGCGGAAACGAGCAAAGCAAACAAATGTAAGTAAATGTTATTAAATCGTGTATAAATATGTACGATTCAACTACGGGTATTTATTCTTCTAATGATAATTCTATTGCTTTTATTTTGAATAAGACAAAGTCTAGCTTAGTCCATTGACTGAAATTGTGATGAAAATTTGATGTGATAGTTGGATTCTTCTTTGATGATCCGTATTTACATATTTATTTTCAATTAAATTGCCTATACCTTATAGATTCTAACACATGGTACTATTATTTCCTCCTATTTTGCGATTATAATGACAACAATGCAATATATTCGTTTGTTACAGGTTGTGTGATAATGAATTATAATTTTTATTTACAGTTCATACAAATTGAAAAAATTCTGAATCAAACTGAAATCAGTTCGTCAAAATAGATCTCCGAAAACTAGGTCTCAACGACTGAATTTTCAAAATTTTTAAATGAGAATTTTATAAAATATTGTTCAAATGTTGCTCTTTTATATGCTTAAAAGTTTGAAAAATTTAATTATTTTATTATATTAAAATAATTAGAGAAAACATGCTTTTGTTTAACCTGCGAAACCTTAAGAAAAAGAATTGAAAACTGAATTAATTTGTATATAGCTTCGTCTTTGCTTGCAAAATTCTGATTTTTTTTGTTAACTAAAATTATAGATCAGATGTTTTTACTAAAGAACTTGGTCGTTTTGGCAATAACATCTTTATCGATTAATAGATATAAGCTAATTTTGTATTATGCGCTCATGATAAGCAAACAGCAGAGTTCTGGTACGGTTAGTGTTTTAACATAATTATGTTAGAATTATTTCTAATTTAGCATCATTTCTTTCACAGATACGATTCAACATCAGAAGATGCGTTCTCTCCGAATCTCGACGTACTTGTTGGTGAATCAGTGGATGCCTCTCAAAATATAGATATTCGATCTAAAGGACATCAGGACAATGTAAGACCAACTGTTTTTGGATCACCTAAGAATCAACCATACGATAGTGGAGATAGTGACGATTATGCCGATAGTGACAATTAATACGGAAACCGCCTACGCTAATACGGAAATGCGGAACCGTCCTAAATTAATTTAGTGAAATTATTGAATTAATTTATGAAAACTTTGAGATTAATATAAAACTGAGCTGTGTCTCTAGATATTTTGTTACAAAGTAATTATGGGACAACAGTCAAACGTTTTATTATTAATTATGCGAAGTACAAGTAAGCAAGAAAAAAGAGAGATGATACTTTTATCATTTGATATAATGACAATTGATGTAATAGAAATGTATAATCTCTGACGAATGGTCGCGCAGTATTAATGTTCATAAAACTATTTCTCGTGCTTTGCAGTTCCAGAGAATTGCTTTATCAGATACACTGAAATCAAGTTAACAACTTGTTGAGAAGTTACCAAATTACGAATCAATTTGGTGTTTCTAATTAAATATGCAATGTTCGTTATATTAGAGAAGATGAAGCTTTTGATTTATATATAAAATCTATTATGAAAAACAGTCAATAATGGTCAGTCAAATGCTATGCATATCAAAGATCTTATTATTGATTAAATTTCATTTTATCCAACATCGTTTAGAAAAAATTACACATTTTTCCATAAAGTAATCAAAATAGGAAAATTATTTATATGTAATTCTACCTTTATACGTAACGTTTTATATTCCTATACTACCTAATTGTCAATATCGCCGAATTGATCCGTAACTCCAATTAATCCTCGCTTATCGGTTGCCAGGTCATTTTGATCCGCGTCTTATTCTGATCACCCAACCACATAGATACTTTGATTTATGTAATTTCTATAATCTTTGACACGTCTACGATAATTATAGCGATTAGTAATAATTACCACTTTAAAAATTTAAAAACTCCAGCTACGAAGGCGATATTTTTTGGAGGAAAGGCATCTATGAAGGAACAACGCTCAGCCACTCAAGGCAAGAGACAAATGAAGGAGATTTAGTATTTATAGATATACTGATGTATTAATCTGCATATACGAAGAAGAAAAAAAGACGTTCTTGAAACTGAAAGAAATACGATTTTGATTGAGCCAAACAGACCATGCTTGTTCTTGGCCTTAAAGCATTCTTTGAGCAACCACCAAACTAGTCGCATCGATATATTTTAGAAATCTTTTCAGTTAGCTAAAAACCAGTTACAAAATCCATGTGCTTTTTTACATCAGCGTCATTTGTACAAAATGAATAAAATTATACATTTGTTATTATTTTATTATTTGTCAAATATAGTATATGTACCGTTATGGTTCATTGTGATTTTAAAATGACTTATCGATATATTGATATCTTGTCGATTCTATTTTACAATGCATTACAACATATACTAATTTTGTAACGTTCTTTTGGTAGCGAAACGGATTTTTCGAGATTGTAACTTAAAAGTTATGATTTGTTATAATAATAAAAAAGAATTAAAAATCGTAAATTCGTGATTAAGTTTGCGGCTCATATTTGTTGATTTCACGTTACGTCAACTTTTTTATAGTCACAGAAAAAAATTCGGAAAGGATTTGGGTATAAATAATTTTGCACCTATAACGTCTAAAATAAATATGAAACACGCATGGTGGGTCAGTATGACCCGGCAACCACTCACAGCGTTGCTGTTCGACGTCCGTATTCCGAGGGTTAAATGAATTCGAATATCGCTTAATCGTACGATAACATATTCTTATTCAACAAACATAACATATATTGTATATTTCAGGTTGTAAATAGACTCAAAATTATCGATTCTTATTTTCATGTCTAGTAGACATAATTTTAAATAGAAAATTTTCAATTGTTGCAGCAATTTATATTTTTATATATTTTTGAACATATTGGCCTGATATTAATTATTTTTATACTAGATGTTTAATAAGATATTCATTATAATCAAATGAGATCGTTTCTATTTAAACAGAAAAAATGTAAGACAAAATTTATGAAAATACTTTTTTCCCTATAACCAAAACACACGACATACAGTTTCATATTTTAAGTTGCAACAATTGAAAGTTATTTTTAAGAGAATACATTATTGTCATCAACTAATAAAGGCAATTCCTGCCATTTATAATCGCACGAAACATTCTAAAATCATTGTAATGACTAAGTATTTATATGCTAACATGTAGAAAATTGAATATTTATAAGCAGTGTTCTTTTATAATAATACTGATTCGGAATTAGCTGATACAGTATAAAACTTTAACATCCAGAAAGAAAGGAGGAATTATTTTCCTACAAATTTTAACACCTTCTACATTTCAAAATATTACCATATCAGAGTTGTTGCAAAATCATGTCCTTATAGAAATATAATGTTTTTAGAGCTCATACATCAGAGCTATCCAAATAGGAGCAATGACGGATTCTCATCTTTATTAACTTCGCGAAATTTTCATTCTATAAATCTTTTTATCAGTGTCTTGTCTTAAGTTTGTCTATACATATATATATATA
>JAITYT010000140.1:616331-626976 GCA_025433975.1 Liostenogaster flavolineata
GAGATTTAAACCAACTTTTTGAAATACATTTTTAAAAATGCTAATAACTTGTAACGCTAACATGTCTTGTCGAACATCGTCGCCAACTTTAAAAATGGCTGCTTGCCACATTTCTTTTCCAGTATCTTTCTTTTTTTCCACCTTGCCATTGATTGATACTACTAAAGCAATATTTTCCAATTCATTTATTCCATATTTTTGTACTTTAAAACGGGCGAGGAATGGTGCCTTGGCAGCACTGAAAAATATTTAGAACAAAAATAGATATTTTGTAACTTTTGCTTTAATTTTACAATATTATGATTATTATTTAATAAATTTTTTAATAATATTCTCTATTTCTTTATTCATGAAACTATATATATATATAATAATTTCGTTTTTTCCCAACAGTTTTTCATAAAAACAACATAAAAAAACGTGACTCTGAACAACTTAATATATATATATAATTTATTGTCGTTATTCTTACTTAACTTCAACAACAACTTCAACAAAATTGAACAAAAGTATAATATGCATGACATTAGGATTACTTTACCTTTGCATAGGGGTGCCACTTTTATAATCAATATCAATAACCATAGCTTCAGGATTCGAAGGTAGATAGCAACCAGATGTTACTTCTACTTTAGATAAAGATTCTAAACATGCTGCTTTGCGCTCTGGGCCTTTAGGATAAGGTCTAATTTCACCGGAAATATTCGTGATCTTTTCAAAGAAATCAAATTCTCTTTCATAAAATTGTTTTGCCGGCCCAGATAGTGCATTTAAGATACTTTTGATTAAAGAATCTAAAATATCATACAAAATGGGGTCTTTTATTTGTTTATCTTCATCCATATACATATTTGTTTGCATATTCCATATCAATTGATGAGCAACCACCTAAAAAACAATTCACCGCTTGAAATATTTTCTGATATTCATATGAGTGTTACCAATGCAAAGTATATTCACCTGAGAACGCTTAGCAATTTTCTTAATAAATTCTATAATATAACCCATGGTATCGTGACGGACTGCTTGCACAAGTTGCGGTATGTAGAAAAGTACAGCATCTGCAGGATAACTATCTAATACGGATACAGCATACTGTGCAGATATAGGGTGATGTGGAAATTGACGAGAAAAATAAGCTAATGCTTGAATTGGTGAAACTTTTGCCCATGTTAACATGTAAGCCAGCTTGAAAGGAATAAAGCTTGTAAAGTACTATTTATTTTAAGTATTATTATAATTATATTACTATAATAAGTATAATTATAATAATTGATATTCTGTCTTATATAATTTATTATCAGGTATACAACTTTGCTTCCGCCGTTTTTCCCTAAAATTTCAGGCTTTATTGTTAAAAAGTAATAACATATCGCTAGTTACTACTTTTTTCCATCTTTCTGGCAACTTTTGAATATCATCCCGAAAAACGATGCGTCTTTTGAGGCGATCCACAAAGCGATCCATGTTTTGACTTCTTCACAAGAGCAGAAATGCTGATTAGTTAGGCCATGTGCCATCGATCAAAATAAATGGTAGTCAGAAGAACCAACGTCCCTGTGATGAGTCCACTCGGTTTCAATAGCTTATAATATACCACATTGAGCTAGACCTACCAAATACAGAGCATAACCTTGACAACGTGAATATTCGGTTTGACTATCGACGTGGAAACATGTCCAGGCATTCCCTATGATTTTCTGTGCTTCATATTATCATGGTTTTTCGTCATCAGTCACAATGCGATGTAGAAATCCTTTCCAATTCTATCTTTGAAGCAGCTGTTCACAAGCAAAAAAACACCGTTCAACACCTTTTGGCTTCAACTCGTATGGAACCCAATTTCCTTGCTTCTGAATTATTCCCATGGCTTTGAGGGGTTTCGAAATGACTTGTTGAGTCACTCCCAATGATTCTGCCAATTCTTCTTGCGTTTGGTACGAGTCTTCATTAAGTAAGACCTCCAATTCGGAATCCTCGAAAATTTTCTCTATTCCACCGCCATGCAGGTCTTCGACGTCAAAATTATCGCTCTTGAAGCGTTGAAACCACTCACGATACGTTCTTTCACTAAGAGCAGCTTTATTGTAAGTACTTGAAAGTATTCGATGAGCCTCAGCCTCAGTTTTATTCATATGGAAGCATAAAATCAAAACCTCCCGCAAATGATGAGAACTTGGCTCAAAAGCTGATATCTTCGATCGAGAATAAATAATTTACAATGCAAACATAAATTTACTAATGTGATACTGTCGTTATGTTACAGATGTCCAAGCTATCTGTGTGACATTTTTGATCTACCTATTTCGACCAGCACTTACCGTTGCAGCCATCTATCGAAAAACGGCGAGTGCAAAGTTGTACACCTAATATTATTATTTAATTTCTAGAAATAGATACTTACTTCAGGTACATCATTTAAAAGAGTATCGGTTGTAACGAGATATTGTAAGGCTTCTGAAACATGCATTACTGACACAGGTTTCAAACGAACCAATCCACAAATTTCTTTAATAATAACTTCTGAATTTTTCAATCGAACAGGCAGATATACTGCGAGTATAGGGCTGATTTCCCATGCAAGACGAGTATATTCTCGCCATCGGTCATTCATAGCTTTAGCACGCCACTCTGCAATGCTAACTTCTCCTTGAACTGCAAGTTCTTGTCTACCACCAGGATTACGCCAAACCTAATATAATAAAAAAACATTACATTATAAATATAAAGAAATATTTTCACACGATTCGATCATATGTAACCTAAGCATGTACTTTTATCGTTTAAAATTCCTATTGCTTTATAGTTGAAATTTTATCAATCTATATTTAACAGAAAACATTTATAAAAGCGAATATATTTTAGACTAACCAGTAACATTTCAATTTCCACTGCAAGCAATTCAAGAATTAGATTACGTTTTTTGATATAGTCTTTTACAAAGACGTTAGTATTCACAATTCGTTTACTACGATTACTCCGTTTGCCCAATGTATTGCTACTAGCTGACATTGGAACACTATTAACCCAGACGCTAGTAGATGTTTTTGAATATTCCGTAGTCGGGGGAGTGAGAGTTGCAGCTAATGAATTAATAGTGTCACTTTGTACAAGTGCACCCGACATATACCCTTGTGATTGTGCCATATCAAATTCATTTTCATTGCCTGTCATCATCAGATATTTCTTATCGCTGTGCATCACCTATAAAAATTATTATATTTATACATAACTATTTAAATATATAAATTATTATAAGTTTAAGGGTCATTGCAACACACCTGCCAGAATCGTATAAGAGTAGTTATATCTTCGCGGAGTTGCTCCAATTCTTGCGTGGGTACCTGCCTTTCACGACAAAAGTAATCTAGGCAGTTGGAATAAACACGTTCTCGTAAGACATTTTTGCTTAACGACCTGGAACGTAAGTTACTTGTTGTTCTATGTCTTCAAAAACCATATGTATGTTTCGTCTTCGTACAAAATGAATTCCAGAGAATCGTACCTTGGTAGAACTCCACCTTGCAGTAGAAGTAAACCACAAGACAATAGTTTAAAGCGTACTCCGACCGCTGCGACATGCCGATTTATTCCATGCTCTTCCCCTGATGCACCGACATACATAGGTAACGAACGATGTAGTAACATGACAATCATGTCTACTGTTTCTTGACAACAATATTTTGCAGTTTCGATAAGTTCAACTATAAAAGTGACCCAAATATCGTGTGGTTTTACTTGGGGTGGGCTTGGTTCCAACTTACACCCCTCGTATACAGCTAAAGGGCTTACTTCTTCCTCTTCTACAGAAAATAATCCCATCTTTTTGTCAACAGTATACTGCCATGCAACCAGCATCTCTTGTAAAAAGCGTAATTTGAGATCCGGCCTTGCTGTAAGAATCCATTGCCAACATTCGACCGTTGTGTTCATAGCTGTACTTGTAAACAGTTCGATCTGTGAGCAAGCAACAGTTTGCAAAAGACGTCTATGTATTCCTGAAAATTAAGATAAATGAAAATATTCCAAAAATAACGATACAATACTGTACGTCATTAAATATTTTCAATGTAAACTAACCAGGCGTAGAAATGAGAAGAGCAGTAGCGCGCCAAAGAGCACCACGATGCTGAATGTCATTACGTTCACGACAAGATCGCCAAACAGCATCGATCAAACGATCTACGACTTTAGCTCTACTTTCTTCAGCATGTACTTCTGACGTAGGGGATTCGGTACGAGCAAGAGCAAGCATTCCCGCTACTTCGCCAGCGTGCCATGAGCGCGTAGCCATCATTGAAAAAAGCCACGAGCTTGCACATTTCATACTACGTGCTCGTTTGTCTAACGAGTTCGTCTAAAAGACATACATCTTGTAAAACGTGAAAAGAAAGAGTAAGATAGAACAAAGAGGTACTTATAAACAAGATAGATATGAAATAAGATAAAGAAAATATGCGAGATACAAACAAATAATGTTATGTACATTTGATGGAAATGCCGTTGGTACTGTTAAATCTACAAATTCAAGAACCGAATCTGTTGCTAACGATAATCCAGAATGATGCCACATGCCAGACGATGGTATTTGATTTATGTATTCTTGTAAATGGGATCTTGTAGCTTGTGGTGCCCATTTCATGGCTTCTTGTACTATACCTTTACATCTTGCTGTGAAATCTTTTACGATGATCTGTATTATATAATCTAATTAATGGATACTTTTTCAATGTTCAATTGTATCGATAAAAACAATAATTAGAATGTTACCTCTCTAGCTTCAAGACTATTCATCAATTCGATACTATAAGGTGTATTGGGTATACGCAAAATAGGTGTCTCTTCATTGGGATCAATTTGTAATGAAAACGATAAAATCTGAAACATATTTTTTTTCAGAGATTTTATCTGGAAGACTCGTGAGTATATTAGATAATTATATCTAAGCGTTTGTAGTGAGATAACTTCAAAAATAAATACCTGCAATATATCTAGCATGCTCCATAATACTTTACAATTCCATAATAAATGTGGGAAAGCGTCTACCAAAGCACTGAGATATTTATCTGCTACTCGTCTAATTTGTTTATGCACGTGATTAAAATGTACTAAAAGAAATTGTGCATGGCTCTCTAATTCTTTTTCCCGTCGTTCATCTTTTGGTTTATGCTGCATAACATCTTTGAATTTAACAAAGACAGAATCAGCAATGCTACAGATACACTGCCACATTCCACTTTTATCCTTTTGTAAATCAGTATCGCATAAATATTCCATAATTGGTTGCAGACTAGGTTCTGGACTATTAGATACTCTTAAAGTTTCCAACCAATAAACGGACAATAAATATGTACATTGCGCAAATTGCAGCTTTGTTACATATGCAGATATATCATTTGATCTGTTAAATTAAATAATAATTAGCGTTACACTATC
Source organism: Liostenogaster flavolineata (assembly GCA_025433975.1). Lineage (NCBI taxonomy): Eukaryota > Metazoa > Arthropoda > Insecta > Hymenoptera > Vespidae > Liostenogaster > Liostenogaster flavolineata. The sequence continues at coordinate 621,768 of JAITYT010000140.1, forward strand.
GATAAAATGTAGAGAAATTTAATTTAAATTACATAAAAGAGATATTATATTAGACCCGAGCAACTAAGTTATTTAATAAAAAAAAAGGAATATCGTGGTAGCGAGTTTATCTTGATACCATTGATGAAAATTAATTAGAAAATTACAAGTAGCTTATCACTCATCATCACTTACAAGTAATGCACTACTCGGGTCTTTTACCCCTTCCCGTGCTATTTAGCTCGACGAAATTGTAGGGATCAACGCGCAGTAAACAAACCTTGGGTTGAAGGTTTGGGTTGAAGGGTCGAAATCGGTCACTACTATCAGCAGTTTCATTATCAGAAAAAATTTTTCCACACCCAATTTTCTGCCCGCGAACCTGGCTCGTGATATTCATGTTTGGACCAAAATCTTCATCACGAACCAGACTCGTTAAAGTACGAAAAGGGGTTAATAAGTATACAATTTAAATCGAATTATTTTAAACCATACTTACCGAGTGCTTAATTTTAATATTTGACTACGCAATTCTTGTAATTCATTCAGCGAAACGCTATCATTACGCACTGCGGATGTGTATTGTAATTCGCGCATTTCAAGCCTAGCGCTAGTTGGTGAAATAAGATAAGGCGATTTGACCGCAATTTCTTTCACCCCCTCATACCATTCAAAAGGCCATATTCTTGAATGATGATCTGCAGCAAAGCCCATTACAACGCAATAAACCCAAAAATCTTTGAACAACTTCAAAAGCCGTTTTTGTGGATGTCTAATTGGTGGTAATCGTCGTAATAATATGGCAATAACAGGAATTAATACTCCCAAATTCCCAGCACTATTTGTCGTCTTCTATATTATGAACGATATCAATTTATAATATATTACGTTTATGTGGTGGTCTATTATATATAAAACTGTAGCAATATTCAACAAATCGTTAATTTCACAATGAAGATTAATATCAATCAAATTTATGTTTTTCAATCAAAATATACTTCACAATTTTCTACGAGATCATATGACTAGAATTCGATTATACATATTTTTATTCGATATATATTTTATAAGAAAAATTAAGACAAAGAATCAAAACGATAAAAGAATTTTTTTGTTTCCAATGTTATTTATATGATAAAAAAAATTTTAAATTATACAATTTGTACAATGTATTTTCTGTTGAATAATTTCAAAATAAATATCGTGAAATATAAACCATTCGTTACTCCTAAATACATAAGCTTAATTAATAATAATCTTTCTGAAACAGTTTCTGATAGTTGATTTTAATCTCGTAAAATTTACAAAAGATTTTTTAATTTATAGTACTTCTTAATTACCGTTACAGAAATGTTGTTTGGAGCTTTATCACCAGCACGTTTACCTTCTAGACCTAATTGCACAAAAAGTTCTAAAAGATGAAGAAGTAAATCATACAATTCAGTTTCTCCTTGTAAATTTGCTGCTATGTTTGCAAGAGCATTTGTTACTGCTTTAGAAACATGGGAATACTGTTTACGATCATCGTTCGCAGCATAAGTAGCAGTACTTGAACCCAATGACATTGAAAACATCTGCATAATACCCTCGTAAATCTATTTCAAAAATTTCAATTCAAATATATAGTTGACATTACATTATTAAAATCTATGTATGGTTAAAATGAATATATATACATATATATAATAACCAACCTGTGTCTCACACTTAGCAATAACCATGCAACCAAGTTGGTCGACAATTAAAAAGTCAAGATCACTCGGTGTACGGCAAAAAAGTTGATGAAAAAATGGAAATATTGTACGCATTGTCTTTGGAGTGTCTTTTAATGCAACGGCAACATGACCTAACATAATGACAATATTTTTCGAAATCAATTCGCTATTTGATTTTTCATCACATTCTCTAAAAATCACAAATATTTTATTTACATATGTATATAGTGAATTTATGAAATTATAAATTAACATAATGCCAGTAAAGAACAATACCCATCGCATATATCCGCAGCGAATAATCTATTCGATACACTTGCAACCAGTGCTGGTACACAATCTGGATTAACGGAATACGCTGCTTCCAATGCAATACAAAGATTGCCAATAGCTGCATCACGCAACTTTTCAAAAGCCATTTGCACCGATGAAGTTGTTTGCTTTGAATCATGAATATCTCTTCCTTGCACTTAATTCGTAAAATTGCATCAGTTTTAAATAAAAAAGTAAAGATAATCAGATAAATTAAACAATGATAACAATATGACTAAAATATTAATAAATAGAAAATATATAAAAATAGCAATGCAAAAAATTTCTTTGCTCACCAGTAATTTTATGATGATCTTTCATACATCGCTCGCTTTGTTGACGATATAATTTTAAAAGGATTGGTGAAGGAACGATCAGAAAATCGCGAAGATAATATATCGAAGTACTTGCTATATTGGGAAATTTTTGTGCTAATTTTCCTAATCCTTCAAGACATACTAATAATAAAGGCATGTGCGCTAGTACAAGCTTGGGTCCGTGATTCGAGTTGATCTTTTCAACAAGACGACCACACAAACTATCTGCACCTACAGTCAACATAATATGTATATAACATGTATGTAACATAATATGTATGTAATATAAAACACCAAATACTTTAATTATCACTGCACATAATAATATGCATTACGATAGATATTGAAATTGTTCTTTACTTTTTAGAGTCGGTATCCATTTTTATAAAAGAGAAGCTCTTGTACATTCAATATAATAAAAAATATCAGTCGTAATAATTTAAATCTCAAGAAAGTAGTTTCAAAAGTTAGAAAATTATAAATTGTAAGATTTTTAAACAAAGAACATACCAGTTTCATCACCAATGGCCCAAACAAGAAGATCAACGCACGCAGAATTTGCCATCACATTTACTTTAAATCGATTCACAGTTCGAAAATTTGTATCAACATCCTCCCGTTCACTCGCATCATGGTGTCTCGATTGTAATTCTGTTTGACCGGATAAAAAGAGGCCTTTTACAAATTCTTGTACATCTCTTGTAAATGGAGCGGGTAAATCACGCTGATTTTGTAGCAGCTCTCGTAATACTGCTACCATTACTAAATTCATAGTTTCACTGAACGTCCGATATGGAAAGATTTGTATTTGACCAGAAGTATAAATCTAAAGTACAAAGATAATTGTTAAATTCGAAATAGAAGCAACGTAATTAAATAACTACAAAATTCATTCCATTCGTTTTATCAGCTTAATTTATTCCTTTGTTCATCTTATTTTATTCTTTTACGCTTTTCAAATACAAATTGTTAACAATGCAAAATGTTTAAAGAAACTAACTTGCTGAGCTTCTTCATCGAGAAACGTTAGAATGTCCTTGGTGAGTAATTTTTTAGCCAAGGCTAATACGCTCTGTAGATGCACCACATTGAATTGCATTCCTGCTCTTTTTTCAGGACTCTCATTGCACCTCATTTGCGGAAACTGATTGAAACTTGATCCATACCTGCTGAAGAAATACGTGGCTGGATCGTATGGCATAGACGGAAAAGACTGTAACGATGGTCTCTTGATAGAAGGATAATCAAAATCGCTTGAAAGAAATACTGTGGTGTTATCAACACGTGCGTAGGGATTCAGGTTACCGCTAAGAGATCGGGGAATAATTGGTCTGAAGTTTGAAAAGCTGCGTTGCTTTTTATCTGGTGTCAAACGCGTTTCCGTATTGGATAAGGCTACTGGTGGCTCGGAACGTGGAAATATACGACACAGTAGCGGTGGGTCCGAGCATGCAAAGCGTCCCATGGAACGTGCCAAGCCGATAAGTATTGGAACTAAACATTTGCACAATGACACTATAAAAGGAAAATAAATGTTAAACGTTGTTATTTTAAAATGGGTTACACATATTAAATATTTTCTAAACCTAAAGGAAATACTTACGTTTTGCTTGCATACCTCTACTTCCATTTTGTTCTTTACAGCCACGTATAAGATTGGTAAGTACTGCCAATATCTCAATTTGTGTAGAAATAATTTCTTCGCGAACTGGTTCACATCTAGCAGCTACATCACTCAGTAATGTATTTAAGCAAAAACTAAAACGTTCTGCAATAGGTACTCTCTCGCTAGGGGATCCCCTAACTTCGTCCAACCATACAGCTTTAGGAAGACCACGTAATAACCGTAAAAAATATGGTAAAATACGGTCACGATGTTGCAATCCAGATTCCAAAAAGTATATTCCCAATGCAATGGCAGCATCTTGACCTCGTTGATCCAAACGATAGACACCCTGGGGAGATTCTTGCGGGCACAATTTAAATAATCTTGTTACCTATTATTAAAAGAAAGAAAACACAAAATAAACGAATAAACAGATAAATCCTATTTTTCTGTAACTTTATCTTCTTCTTATAATACTTATTTGTTATGTTAATTTATCATTAAATGTTTTTATTCAAACATAATCAATTTTAATACGGTATTAAACTATATGAATGTTTATCAATCTGCACACTTTTACTAAAATAACTCTTTCTACGTATGTTACTTTTACTGTTTAATTTTGAATGAAAAATATAGGTCATTTAAATGAAAAAAATATATGTATGTTATCGAAGACGAATTGAAAATAAATGTTCAATTAACCTTTCGTTATAGCTTTTAATCATTATCATAAACGATATTTCGAATGAATCGTTTGTATAAAAATAATCCATATGTCTACTTTCATTTTTGAACGAATGATGACGGTGACGTGTATTAATTATGACGCAAATAGTATGACATGTTAAAAAGTGTTCGTATTATATCATAGAATAATGATAAGTCGTATTACTGACAATACGATCTGTGTAATTTTTTGTGACAATTCTTTCTATCAATTTTTATAAATTCTCGTAAAATAAAATTGAAGCGTAACTTGTCAAACTTATTAAAATAAGCGAAATAGCATTATTTCGTTCGGTCGAGAAATTTTATCGTAATATTGGATTTGTTCATAAATAATGTGATCTTTTCAGTTAGGTGAACTAAAAATCGAAGTCGATAAACTATCTGCATCAACTTGCTATAAAACCAGATAAGTAAATTTACCTTGTTTTTATTACATTGTTATAAAAAATAATTACGAGATGCGTTATTATGAAAACCATTTTTATCGGATGGCCTAATACTTATAATTGTAATATTAATTACGTATGAATTATCATAGAAAAAAAAAA
>JAITYT010000140.1:647635-675738 GCA_025433975.1 Liostenogaster flavolineata
TGTTAACCTACGCTGATAATTACCAGGATTGTAGTTTTATTAATATTATATGCGTCGTTGCTTGCTTCTTCTTTTCACTTGCCTTATATCATGCGGGCATTCCCTATCCATAACTAATAGTTAACAACTCAAGGAAATTCCCTCCATATCTCACTCTCATGCGTTCATCGAGCTACAAGTGTAAATAACCGTATCCGTTTTATAAGTTCTGCAACTCTGACTTTCAGATTCTAATTTAAAGTAGAATCCTGGGATTATAATTTAAAATTGCGAAGTATTCTCAGAAAGAAATAAATAAATAAATAAATATTTAATGAAATTTCAATAAAACATCTAAAAATAACCGCAACTATACTTGCCAATATTTTTGATAACCGTGCTAGATAAGAAAATTAATGTTTCCAATTCTTATATTCTACATAAATTCTATATTGCGCTATTATTTCCTTGTTTATATATAGTTTTTTTTTAATAACTATAGTAAATAATATATGCCATAAAATGGATGTAGTCGATCAAGGATAACAGCAACATAAGTACAACATGAATCTGATCATTATCAATGTTTTCTTTAAGCTACGCATTTAAGTGGAAGCACGAACGTAAGTTCCTCCCACTTTGGGAAAGGAGAATGATTTTGCAGTCCGCTAGTATATGTTAAAGTCGGAAACAATTTTTATGTAGGCGGAAACTTATGTCCTTGCGTATCCATTTAGGTTTGTGGTTTCGAGAGAACATCCATCATAACATAGTACTGACTAAGTTTTATCGAGGCATATATAATTTGCGTTAGTATCGAAGACATATATGCAGACATATTATTTAAGCCAGTGTTATTCAAAGTTTAACCGAGAAGGAAAACGTTTTTTTATTACATTTATTTATCTGTTCTCACTTTAAGACATGTTTGTTATTGTTCCTTTATGTGCTGCAAACGGTTTTAAGTAGTAAGTTACGATAAGAGATGAAGATCATATTTGTATTCATGTGTTGTTACATAGACGAGCATAACATTTTATATCCGCTTTATTTTATATTTTAAAATTTTTATACAGTACGATATGTTTTACCTGATAAAGTGAAACATAATAAAATTGTCAATTTATAGATTTAATACTATAAAATTTTAATATTTAAATTAAACGGTAAAAGGTTTTAAATGTAAATAACTATAAAGAAATAAATAGAAGTAAGAAGAACGTGATTGATATCAATTTAAAAAATACTTTCTCCTTGTTGAATCTCTTAAGCGTTTTTGTTTATATGTGTCAGTCGTCAATCTATATTACTACGTATATTAATAATTCATCATTTATAAGAAATGTTAATTTGCACTATCATATTTAAAAGATATTTATGTCACGAGACATTTCGAAATGACGTACTTTAACATTAAAATTAGTTGAGTAACTTGTACTTTTATTTGACGAATTGTTAAAAGTACATTATATTTCGTAATTTATAGTTTTTATGCGATAAGAAAAAGAGAGTGACGTCAATGAAGAATTTCTGTTTCTGAGAACATTTTGCAATGATCTATTCTTTTTAGTAAATAGAAGATAAACTGTTATGACGCCTGACGAATACCAATAATTGTGAAAACTAGAGTATAATTCTCTACTTTATTAAAAATTTGCTATTATTGTTATTTACTGTTTCTTTAGACCTGCAGATATTAAGACTGTAGATAAGACTATGTTGAAGCTTCTTCAGATAGTGAATTTTAATAAAATAAGGATTATTTTAATTTTTAATTCTATCGTTAATATGCGCGAAGAAATGAGTTCGGAATATAAACATTTTTAAACGTCGTTGATTTTTTAATGAGAAGGTTTTGTATTGTGCAATATAACTTAGAATAGTTATTAAAATATTTCCGCTGACAAAATGTTTTTAAATTGATCTTGTCTTGCAAGCAGTAGCAACGCTAAAAAGAATAGAAAAAAATTATTAGTCTTTGATGAAATTACAGATGGGGATGGTACAATACAGATTTTAAAATATGAATTCGTTACAGCGTAATGAAATATACAATTAGTTTGGTATCGACGTATGTAAAGACGCAAATAATATGGCCAAAGAAAATTTTTTAAACTTCATAAAAATATAATCATTCAAGAAAAGTTGAATTAATATTTTTCTATTATAATTACTACAATCAATAATAAAGAAACTTAATTTGCTCTTTTTTTAGAACAAAGTAATAGTATAATTAAAATATGTAAAATTGTATTGTTACATCATCAAAAATGAATTGAAGTTAAAATTATGCTCCAGAAAAATAATTGTTTTTAAAATTAGAATATATTCTTGAATTATAACTTGAGGGTATTCCTTATTATGTATAATTGTAAATTATGTCATTCATCTGTCATTTTTAAAATTGCAAGATCAAATAGGGAGTCACTAAGCTAGTCCGACCTGCCCCATGTCCTAGTCATAACTGAACAATTTCATAATTTAAATGGTTAGTAATAACAGATATTTAAAACAAAATATAGTACAATGCGAGAAACTGGCAGTGAAAAGAAGACGTAGCTCTTTTTTCTAATGCGGTAATGCCGGAATAATGAGTTTGCCTTTGTAATTCTAAAATGAAACAGTTATAATTGATAACATAGGAAATTAAAACTTTGATAAATTATAATATTACAATTGAAGATTGTAGTAGGTATGACGGAATGAAACTTCGATTTTCTAACAGATGACATTATTCATAAACCATATATTCAATGTCATCAGCAGCTGTTATGTTTTGAAACATTGACAGTCATCTTTGAAATGTAGTATGTGTCAATTTGTTACTTGCCAAATTTAGAGCATTTGAGGTATGCATTGGTTGTGTTCTTTAACTTAAAGTAAACTGTTGCTGAGCTTTATCGTTTGCTTCAAGAAGTTTATGGTGAACATGTTTTATCTTAAAAGATTCGTGAAATATGGCTTAATAGATTCAAAAATGGTGATTTCGAGCTCAGTAACAAAGAACGCGAAAAAATTTGAAGACATTGAATTGTAAGCATTATTGGACGAAAACGGTACGCAAACGCAAAAAGAATTGGCAAATCATTGAATGTTAGTTAATCAACTGTTGCTGAACGTTTACAAACAATGGGAAAAATTCAGAAGGAAGGAAAATGGGTTAGATATGAGTTAAGCGAAAGAAACATTGAAAACCGAAAAGAACATTTCTGGAATTTTGCTTCAACGATTCAAAGGGAAGTCATTTCTGAATCGAATTGTTCGTGGCGATGAAAAATGTATTTATTTCGATAATTCGAAAGATCATGTGTAGATCCAGGTTCATCATTAACATCGATAATAAAATGCAATATTCATCAAAAAGAAAGATTGCCGTAGAATCAGAATGATGTGATCTATTACGAACTGTTGAAACTTGGTGAAACGATTATTGCTGATTGCTATCCACAACAATTAATCAACTTGAACCATGTATTGATTGAAAAACTATCAGAATGGGCCAGAAGACATGGTAAAGTTATTCCGGTATGAATGGTAGGCTGCATGTTGCAAACCTAGTCCAAGATACATTGAAAGGACTTAAATGGGAAGTCTTACCTTTTCTGATTTTAATGAACAGATCGTATCAAAATATGAACAGTTTTTTCACGATGGTATTCACAAATTACCAAGAAATTGGGAAGAAGTTACAGCAAACAATGGCAATTACTTTTGGTAAAATATCTTTAACCATTTTTGTAAAATAAATGATTAATTTCTAATAAAAAAATCGAAGTTTCATTCCAACACATCTATTACTTTGCTCGTGTTGATCATAATAATGTAATATTATTTTAAATGACGTTTCATGCTCCACAAAAATAAAATATTAGTGTTTTATGTATTCTTAAGAACGGGGAGTACTTGTATTCGCATATCTTGATTACAAGTTAACTATATAATTTCATACAAGTTAACTATACAAGATTTCAAGAAATCTATGATTTGTAATCAGAAGTAGTACATTTTTACATTAACAAAGCAAATTAAGATTATTAAATGATAGAAGATAGGTCACTGACCTTTGACGAATAGTAAATGTTTATTGGCAGATGGTTACTTATTTTTTCGCACATTAGGAGTATCACTTAAATATATAATTGTTTTATTCAGTCGCATGTGCATATAATCATAGTGCAAGAGTTTATTGTATTATATGGAACATGTACTCAAAAAGAACCGTCTAAAGTACGGTCATAAAAAAGTGATTCCTCAACGACATTTATAACTTCATAATTGATACGAATAATTCTGTAGCTTACATATATCTGACTGATGCAGTAGAGTCCAATGAAAGTCTATTCAAAATTTTTAACAAAGTTTACATCAAGTGGTGTATATATATTTCTATTATTCTCTATGTTATTTCTATGGCCATGTTGCACCAATGAGTTATAATATGTTTTATATTGGAGCTATGTTGATTTTAATAAGTTTGAAGAATTCATGGTTGGAAGATGAAATGTTCAGAAAGTTCATCGTTTTAAATCCACTTGCCCAGATGGATTAAGATTAAATTATGGGAAAGTGTATCTAGGTTTGAAATATCAATTGTTTGTGCAAGATGAGATTCGGATGCGGAAATTTTTTTTATTGCAGGATATAAGAAGTAAAATTTATCGGCGTGAATATTGAAGAGCGTCATGCCAAATCAATCATGCGATTAAAGCGTTATTTTTCTATAGCAATTTACGCCTATCTAATTTGATTGGAATTGCAGAAAGAATTATTATCCGAACTAATATGGGGACATGCAAATCAGACAATCGATATCTTTGACAGATCGAACAATAATTTTTGCATAAATTGTTGTACATATTGTTAAATATATATTATTATATATAATATACATATATATATAGTGTATATGTATACATATATACATATATACATGAATACATATATACATACATTTTTATCGAATTACGTAAATACACAAATACTTTGAGAATATCCGAAACAATAGTGTGACGGATGCATTCGAACGAATCAGATTATCTTTTTGCTCTATTCAAGCGGTGGCATTTTATTTAAAAATTTCACTTTATTATTAGTTGGTAATACTTATAAAATATTTTCTTTCTGAAAATAGCTTATAAGGGTTAACATTTTTTTCTATAACATCAGTAAAAATTATAATACTTTCTATTTTCAGTTATTAATTTATATCTTTAATGAAACTAAAGGTGTCTCTTGCTGAGCGCTTACATCGAGTTCGTAGAAAAAATTCTCAGGTAGTATATTAGTTCTGGTATTACTTGCAACGCCATATTTTTGAGCCAAAGTTTACATCATTTTTTGACATGATCGTGTGTCGATTTCGATTTGCGACATTTTATCTTACGATTACGTGGGATACGTCGATACCGTACATTGCCGTGATACAACTATAAGTGATTTGTAAGATCAAACATATATCTGTAATTGACATATTTCATGGTTGTGACACGAAACGTGTTAATGCAATTAACTGTAGCCAATTCTGACACCTCACTGTAATTGCATCATTTTACAGTCTGACGATCGCACGATCGATATATATTTCCATTTAACATATACGCTTTGTGATTACCGCTATTTTTTTACGAAGAATATTATTTAAACATTGATCACTTGTAAATATTTGATATACATAACTACATTTTAGAATGATATATTTTTCTTACGATAAGTGCATTTTCTGTATTAAAATCGAGCTATTACTGAATCATTATAGAATAATAACAAATAATATACATATTGGGTCATCCCATAAAGAAAGCGGTTATATATAGCTCTTTTGCGGCTATATGTAGTTTCTTATGCGGTATAGCATATATATTCTTTCTAAAAGCTTCGTTATAGGTCAAATCTTTGCTACATATTTTTCTTTTTCTTACTTTTATATGTATAACAGGCGTCATAATGTTTCTATTGGATTAATATCGAGATATTGTAGTGGCGAATTGGTTGGGAACATTGTACAGAGTGTAAACATAAAATTATTAAGATTAATTTCTTTTTTTGGCTAGATTTTATTCTTCTAGTCGTTACAGGGAAGAAAGTTACAAAAGGAATCGAAAGATTCAAAGCCGCGAATCAATCGTTCTCTTAAAAACGGAGGTTAAAATTAACATTATTCTTATTTCTTTAAAGACGTTCATAAAGACGAAAAAAATCATACAGGATTAAGAGTGATATACGAAATACGAATGTGCAAATTCCACATATATATATATATATATATATATATATATATAGTTATCGTAGATTAGATCTAATTTGGGTGCCACTGTTCTACATTTTCGTGAGCGATAGGTTGTCAGGTGAAACGCGTGGCTGGTATCGCATATAAGTTTCAAAATCAGTAGCTACGTGCCTTAAAGCTCTAATTTTTAAATATATGTAAATATGACAACGTTGCTTCTTCATCTCACTTATAAAAATCTGTTTTTTTTTTAAATTTGGAGAAAGATCAAATATTTTCCGAAGAATTATTTGTATTATCGAGATTTAACAAAATCTTTTTTAAAAATTGTGACACAACAACTACATGCGCTTCTAGATATTTATTGTTCCGTTGCTAAACGCAATGTTTCCAATATTGCTCTATACCATCATACAGTTCCGTATCACCGTGTGTCTCTCGCCTTACGATTTTTCTTGAAGTTTAACATCGAATTTTCCTCGGATAAATTTCTTTTCATCCGAGCCAAATTTTCAAGGGAAATCCAGGAGTTTCTCTCGGTTCGTATTTGATTATTTATCAATGGTTTCTATCTCACAGCTCTATCGTATATTTCGAAGAAATGCAAAATTTTTCTTATACTTTGGTATGCATTCTTTTTTAACGTTGATGCAATATCATTATAAATGTTAGAGCATCTTTAAATGTAACGTGCATCTAATGTTACTAGGTCCTATTGGCGTTTACAGGCGCTTACAGGCGCATGTTTATTCGCGATGCTCGAAGGGAATTTGTTGGCGCTTACAGACGTGTGGCAAATGCGGTAACGATTGCAACCAAAATCAATTGGTTCAATGTAATAGGATTCGGTGTTTTTGACGATTTCGATATACCTTACGAAAAAATCCATACCGACGAAAAGCTTCACCTTTCGTCCGTCCAGTGTGTAGATCACGACTAAAAGTTTACTATAGCGAAAGGGTTAAGGGTTTCATGCTTTTAAATTGATGCGTAGCGATTATTTTATGGTTATATTCGCTGTAACTCTGCTCGCTATTCACCTCAAATCATTATATAACACCTATATTTGTATATTTATTTATTTGTTCATTGCGTTTCAAGATCTTGGCTAATCGGTAATGTAACGTAAAATCGACATTAATAGTTTCGTAAAGGTAACGCCTAGATATCGTATGCGTTATTTAATGTATCTAATGTAGCGTACTTCTACTTGTACTCTACTGAATTGCATGAGATTTTCTTTACGTTTGATATTTAAGTTTCTTTTAAATTATTGTGAATTTAAAGACAGTCGAAAGAAATAGTTGACCGATTATATTCTTTAATGAAAAATTAAAATCTTTTCCTTTTACTAACCGTAAAGTCTATTAGAATGATTTATACATTAGTATTGATTACTATATATTAAATTAATGATTATAATTTGTTTTACAAAAATGAATTTTTATTATGACAAAGAAACGATTACGTGACTTATATTATAATACACGTAAGTTTACAAACTAAAAGGTGGGATAACGTATTCTATGGGAAAAATCATTCATCGTGTGGCACGATCAAGTATTACTTCATTGTCACTTTGTATTTTGTTTGTTTAACCCTCTACTATGAAATGAACAGAAAATCTGATAACATATCTGTTATATAACCAAGATCGTTTTTTTCTACATGTTTGAAAGATAAAAGAAAAAAATTTATTCGATCGAAGGTTATATGCTAATTCTATTTTTACACAAATTTTTTTCAAACATATAGCTAGAGATTACATTGAATGATAGTGTTACAGTATGATGTAAAATTGATTACAAAAAAAATCGTCGTAACTAAATTATAAATACTATATATTTTTTTATATAATTACATATATAATTATTATAAGAGCCTATTATTACATATGATAATAACTATCTTTTTCATTATGTTATTATTATATCATAATAGCTATATTATTACATTAATTTAATTTCATCTGTAGAGATAACCATATGAAGTTAATACGTTGACTGCTATGTTAACCATTTGTAATCATAGAGATAGTTACTAGTCAACATTTTATTTTTCTAACCATCATTAGCGACCATCATTGAAATGAATGATAGGAATATACTGTTATTTTATCATTATATCGCTATAATGACGAAATTGGACTGTATTTCCAGGTGAAATTGTTAAAAAATTCGTTTTGGCAATCAATGTGCTAAACAAAAGCTTAGAATTACTGTCGATGAAAAACAACTGTTATATCTTTAAAAATATATCGTTATAAATGCATATTTTTTTATATTACATTTTCATTGATATAGAAGTTCGATATTTAACCTCTTAAGCTCGACGTGCTCGTCCGCAACTCTGTTTCTTTAGAACGGCGTGCTTGTCCGCAACTCTATATCGCTGGGACGGCGCGCTTGACCACGGATAGCACAAAATCCGATTTTGGCAAGAAATATGGTTTAGATGAAACAAATGAGAAATAAAGCAAAAAACCGTATAATACCGTTCAAAATCATGATATTATTCATGAATGTTACTATAGTGGCGTACCGTTCAAGTTGATGCTTTCCACGGAAGCCACTATAGTGGTATACAGGGGTTGAAAGGTTAAAGTTTAATGTATGGAATTTTAGATCAAGATAAAAAATATAATGACGTATTACGATAATGGTACTTGTACTAAGTCGAAGTAGCAATAATATTCTGTATAATAATTATTCCAAAATTTCGGAAAATTTATTTCACGCGATAAATAAAATTAATTGTCTATGTTTGACTCAGATTGAGTTAACGGTCTAAATAAAGCTATAATAATTATCCATTAAAATTGGCGGTGACTAAAATATACGATAAAATTTTTAAAAACGATAGATAACATAGCAGAGTTCAAAACGTTAATAACATCAATAACAATCGTATTAACAGATAAATACTTGGAAAATACTTGGTAATGGTGAAGGCATTGCTTTTCTATTGATTGATGGATAGGTGAATGAAGACCCCTTTATCTCTTTTCTTTAATACGTGGAAGACTTGATAAATGTTAAATTAAATTTTGAATCTGTCACTTTATCGGTTCCATTATACGATCTTAATACACATTTTGTACGCGACGCTAATTACTTGCGCGTGAAAGACTGTATTAAAAATAAAGATACGTAGATATTCGTTACTTTCTTCTTCCTTTGTTCAGTTCATTTTGATCATTTAAATATTGGTATTAGAACGATCAGACGTCGCATATTAATCGTTACCTTACGTTATACGACTCCACGCTTCGTAAGCGAGTCAGAGTAGGATTAAAGAATTTAAAAAAAAAATACGTTTGAAGTTTATTTTAGAATATCTTTTCTTGAAGAATTGTGTCTATGTATAGATAGATAAATAATATATTGTGAAGTGATGTCATACAATTAGTTCTTCGAAAAGGTAATTTGTTTTTACAGTCAGAGTCGACTCACATTCTTCCTTTGGCATCGGTGCTTATAGTTACGCATTTAAAGAAGTACAAGTCGTCGTTAACGACACGAAACGTCTCGGCGTTTTTATGCTTACTAAATGTCACACAGTGTTTGCCATTTACCTGCGCAAAATAAAATAAAGAAAAGGAAACGAGAAAGAAAAAGAAAACAAAAATTAAAAAGACGATCATTCATAGAAGTAAACGAAGGGTACTTGTTTGTTTTCTTTTTTCTCTTTTTCATTTATTTACCTTACTTATTCCCTACTTGGGATAAGTAGAATCTGTTATAAAATAGGACGAGACAAATGGTAATCACGTACGTGAACGTTCTGTATTCTCGACAGTTTTTTTTAAAAAAAGTCAAGTCGCCTTGGATCCAGCCCCCGGGTTCGTAGATGCCATAGACTCCCGATTAATCTCGTTTTGCCGTAAAGGATGATACATGCAAACTTGCCGACTGAGTTGTCACTCATATTATATACGTGCGAAAGAACACGTATCGTGATACGTTTCGTCGAATGACACAAGTCGATCTCTCGTTCGTGGCTAAGTAGAAGGAACGTAAAGGAAAGGGGGAAAAAACGGAAAAAAAGAAAGGACAAAAAAGAGAAAGAAAATAATAACGAGCATATTCGTACATTCGTTAGCTGTTAATTGACTATGTTAGTATATAAGCAATCCGCATTGAATTACGTTCATACAATGGAAGGTGTATTGCTATTGCATACGCGTATTCGTAGTACAGACGTATAGGTGTGCGTACCGGTTAGAGGTAAGAAAGTAAAAAAAGGAACGAAGGAGCAATGGATGATGAATGAGTAAACAAGCGGGAGATATTGAAAATGACTGCGAACGGAACATAGATTAACAATCCATACGCAGTATATACACACATGCAAAACAAAAACAATAAATATGCAGATTATGTATATGCTTTAAGACACAACAAGGTTGGATTTAAAATTTATTTTATTTCATTTCTTTCTTTTTATTTTCATTATTTTCATTAGTTTTATTATATCATTTAGTTTGTTATTTCGTAGAATTATTATTATAAAAGTAAGAATGTATTTTTTATCAATAGACTATCGAATTACTCTATCGTGTATGTGTGCATATAACACACGCATATATGTATATTTATCCATAGATACAGGCCTTCAACTACATACATACACACATACAAATATACATGCTATGTATATATATTTTCTTGAGAATTAGTTTTTAAGAAAAAAATGGTGCCTAGAAAGCTACGTTAAAGTTTATTATAAAACATTTTATCGCGAAAGGATGTGAATATGACCATCATTGTTACGTATGCGCGCACGATATAGAATCTTGAGTGTATCACTACTGCTACCATTACTATACTATTATTACTATTGCTGTTACTGTTATTACTACTACTACTGCTACTACTGCTACTACTACTACTCTTACTACTGCTACTGCTACTGCTACTGCTACTGCTACTGCTACTGCTACTGCTACTGCTACTACCACTATTACTTCTACTATAAAATATGTGCATATATAACATTAGTAATTGCCACTACTACGATTTATTCGATATCTTTATACGATCGTTAAATGGAGACTTATTTTCTAGCTACCTTATTTTTCTTACTTTTTTCTTGTGTAATCTCTTCCACACTTTCCTTTGTTTCTTCGTTCTTTCTCTTTTACGTTTCGTTGTTAACCCTTTCGCTACGAGCGTCGGCTATAGACGACATCCACGAATCTTGGCGTCGCGGGCTTTTCGTACATATCCTAGCTCCTCTTGTACGGTTTTCGGCGCGGGGTCCCGTACACAGGCGGTACATTGGCGGAGCAAACCACCGTAGCGAAAGGGTTAAATTGTACCTCGAGTTAGTGATTCGTGAGGAAAATGCATTGGATGAAAGTTTTCTCGCGATTTTTTACGATCATCAAGACGAATCTCATTTAACGGAGCGGTGTCATTATTAAATCGTTATTCATTGACGGACTACTATTGTGAATGAGACGGCAATTTCGATAAATTCAATACGAAAGAGGCATTGCGTATGTTTCGCCGTAGAAAAAATGAGCGTGCATAACTCGTCGTGCCTTATTCGGAGTACCTTGCGATAGTACATCGATTATTTTGAATAGATATATTTTTAGTGACGTTAATGCGAGCATATCGAGTTCGAAAAAGATAAGGAAAGTCTAACTTCAACGCGCTATGTCGAAATACGCAACGCATATTAAATTCCTCGGTATGTGCACCATCGAAACGATTACGACAGTAAAAGATAGAATTTTATTTTCTTGTTGAAAAAACGAAGAAGTAATATTATAAATAGCACACGCCTATTCTGAATTTAGTCGTTATTATTTATATTTTTATTAATGTCGTTGCTCTTGCCAAGACTATTATCATTCTTCTTTTCTTCTTCTTTCCATCTTATTCCCACTCTTTTTTGAGTACATGGAAAGTAAGTCGGTCTGTGCGATACGATGCGTTATCAAGGATGTATATTGGCGACATTATTGCGAAAATGATTTTCATTTAGTACTCGAGGACGTAAACTACGTGGTACACATAGAGAGTGCGCGCTTTAGAGAGGGAGAGAAAGATTAGGGAGAATAGCGTTACTATTTTTGTATGGTAATGCACGATCTATAGATACAGTGAGTCGAACTTACTAAATAATTAACCCTTTGACTGCTATGGGCGCATATGTGCGCTCAGCGAAGGCTTCGATCGTTTACTGCTCTCTTACTTATTTTACTTGTTATATTTGTTATTTGTTCAATTTTTCAATTTTTAATATGCAGATACGTACATTATAATTATCAAATTATGGCGTTTTGAAACTTTTCTATTGGTGAATAAACAATATATATTAAAAATGAAAAAAAAAATAATTTTGGAGTGGATAAAGCAACAGTAGTTGGATTCTGTACTATATTATAATTTAATATAGCGTCGAACAGATTCATATTGCGTGAAAAAGTATTCAGTCTTCAGCAATAGCTATTGCCGGCCGCACGCCACACGCGCGAAGCGCTTCGAGATAGACTACTTAGCAAGGGCTTTCAAAGGGTTAAGTAGAAGATAAGAATAATGAAGATCGTCTGATCGATCGTGATTACCGGAATCCATCCGTCCACAAATTATTAGTCTGTATTAATTATTAATACATTTTTGAACTGTTAGCGAATGTAACGAGACATTTAACATTGAGATCACAAAAAGGGACGAAGGTTTCGCGACAACGGGTAGGAGGCGAAGTCTGCGGAGTGAATAGCATTAGTAGTAGAGTAGTTCGGTTGATTAGAGAATGTTCGGCGTGTTAATCGGAGCAATCTCGCCGGTGAAAGTTGAAGATATTAAAGTACATCGAAAGAAACAACGAAACATTTTGTATGTATCGAACGATCGTTACGTGTTGGAAAAGAGAAAAAAAGACAACCTAAGAGTTGAATTTTGTGCAAGACGGTGCGGAGAATCGTCTTGAATATACGTTTTACTCGATGGAAAAGGTTTTAAAAGTTGGAGTATTCCGATTATCGTAGACACGAGTTATTTCAGTGTGAAATCTATCGTTATTATTATTTAAAAATGGCGAGAATTTCGCGGAAGTGGCGAACAGAGATCAACGTCGATGCCTATTTCGAATATATTTTCTTACATTTTTCGGTACGCGTGTACCGTCGGATCGCGAATATTCATTGTGAATTGCAACGAAGAACTTCCTTGTTCTTGAATCTTGTATTATACTTTCGGCGTGAATGTATAATATTAAATATAAATTGTAATATTAAATTCGTCGGATAGTTGCGCGATGTTTTGATTAGTTACAGCGCTAATATATGTACGCACACACATAGATGATAGGTCGTAATAAGGATAGCGACACTACAACGGTGCTTTGAAATAAGAATCGGGTCTTTTCGACGCACGGTATCGCAATATTAGTTCGTCTAATATGAAATGTCGTATTTTTATCGTTCTTATCTTGGTTGCCGAAGTAGTAAAATTTTCAATTTCAATTTTTTCTTTTTTCTTAAATAATCCGAAGCAATAAAAATGGAATAAAAATGAAAATTGAAAAATTTAGCAATCAGTTCGTGAACGATGAGAAATTAGACATTTCATGTTACACGACGTAATAATTCTCTCTCACAGCGATCCAAAACCATTATGTCATTTTGTCGAAAATGCGGGATGAATCTCTGTAAAACGACGCGTCGAACTACACGACAAAAGAGTCATCGCTCAACAATACGTCATACGTTGACACGTTAATTAGATAAACAAGTGCTTTTTGCACTTATGGAAGAAAGTTACAACGAAACGTCGAAAGCGCCAATCTGACTTTCGAAATGACGTGGTCTCCTTTGGAACACGTCCTCATTTTCGATCGCCGCAAAAATGTTGCCGCCTCCTTTGCTGCATGGTCTTACGGAGAATTTAGAAAATTTGCAAATTTCATTAAAATTTGGTAAAATTTCATTCGACATTCACGACGTTTATATGTTAAACGGAATATCTTGGAGTCAAAGTGCCTTTGAGCAAGGGATGCGATTTATTTTTCGATCGATTCGAGCGCCATCGCGGGAAGTCCACTCCATTTTACTCATGTGGCATCAATCAATCGACATATTCTTACCGATTGCGAGCTATTCATTGCTGGTGAATTAAGTATCCGTTAGAAACTTAGCGTAAATAGTAATGCGTTTCTTATTCTAACTTTTGTCTTATCTATAGATACGTTCTATGCTTGCCTATCGAATAGTGTGTACCATTATTAGGTCGTGCGATATGAAACGTCAGGTGTTTCGTCGTTCGCGAATCGATCGTCGTAGTGGTCAAGTTTTCAATTGTAGAAAGTATATAAATAATACTCTGGCTGTTAAGGCAACATGGGGCTCCTTTATTCAAAGTTTTTCACGTCGAGGACTCGTGAAAGGCAGTCGACTCGGCGAACCTTTTTAACCCTTTGTAGACGAGACGATTTGAAGGCATACGTTCCGCGAAGTCCAGTTGCTATTGTGACAGTCGTTTGGAATTGTTAGGTCACATTTCTGCAGACACGTTGGCACTTCAAAATGCTATTCCAACACCCGGGATTCTTCATGGGATTAATAAAATGTTTATTTAAAACAATTCTTGTTGGGATTTGTCAATTGTTTTCTTCGAACGCATATAAGCCATCGGTCATATCGATGTTTTATGTAGAACTTATATATATATATTTACTCTACAAAGAGTTAAGAGACCAACTTAGCGACACGTCATTTCGTTTTTGGGTTTTTTCAAGGCTCTTTCTCTTGCAATATTCGAGATACGCGTTCCAGACCGTTGGAACAACTCCAGCCGATCGTAGGCGATATATCGATTTCAAGTTTTTTTTTTCAATTTTTCTTACGTCGTATCATTCAAAGAAGAAAAATGGAAAAAGAATGAATAAAAATTGACGGACTTGTTATTTCGACGATCAATTCGCGAACGATGGGAAATCGGACATTCCGTATTGCACGGATTTATACAAGTCGTGATCGGATCATTTCTATTTGCGTCGCGCGTTCTTTTCGTTTTCGTTCGTTGGCCGTAGTGGGTTCAGTTTCGTCGATGCGTTGTTCAAGCTTATTTCTTGCGAAATATCGTAGGCGTTACGTTAAAATGTAGGATACTACATTTCGTCGCTCGACGGCGATAATAAATAGTTGTTTCGGTCTAAAGATGAAAAGATTTTGTGACTCCGTTCGCGTCAGGCGTGCGCGAACTGAGAACAAAGCACGCAGCTTCTTTTTTTAAATTGCTGAATGATACGGTGCGAATCAGAGTATTCTCTCTCTCTCTTTCTCTCGCTCTCTCGATTGTAAATTATCGGCGTGGTAAGAATTATGGTATGTACTGTTGCTTTGTTAAAAAAATTCCAACGAATTAACGATTATCGGTTTAATCGATCTGCCATATTTCTGCTTAACGTGTTATTTCCTTGTAATTTCAATGAAATTAAATTTTTAACGAACTGTACTTATAGGTAATTACCGCGTATCGAAGGCAATATTTCGCTAAATATTAAATGTAAATGCGAATCAGCGTTAAGAAGGTGTTATTTAGTATTATTAGCGGTATATTTGAATATATTTGAATAAATTAAGCTCTAGAACATGTGATCGTTAATATAAAGGAATTACTGTTTAAATCTAATAGCTGGGTACAAGGCGAAACAGTCGACAATCAATGATTTTATATATGACTATTGTTATTAGTTTAAAAGGTATGAACGAATTTAATCGATTAAACTCATTCGTTCATAAATGATGCGTGATACCAAATTTGTATTGTGTTTATTTTAAAGATTGCCTGGGATGGTTATAGCTTCTCGTAAAATCTTTACTTCTGTTTTTCGAACGTTCTTCACGTTCGTTCGACAGCGATAATAAAATCCGATTCGGGATTTTCCTCCTTTTTTAAAACTAATTTCCAAGCAATTGATTCCACCACGATTAACTTAACATTTTAAACGAGCCATGGCAACACTTTCGAATCGCCATATTTTGATCCTCTTTAACCAAGAACTAATTGTCGTAATTTGAGTTTTAACCATGTGAGAACGTAAATCTTCATCGTTTCTCCGTTTGTCGATACTGTTAAAACTCGACGTGTGTACTGGCTTTATCTAAATAGGTTCGCATTTGAATAATTGTTTCGATGTTATTAACACTTGTGTTTATTTGTCCACGCACTTCATTCATGAATATGTATCGTTTTTTTTTAAACATCGTCTTCGTCACGACTTTGGTGAAGCACATTACACGTAGTGTAGGTATATTCTATACTGTTAGTATCATTAGAATCACCGAGGAATGTGAAATACCTTAAACCATACGCTTAGAATCGTAGCTTCGAGTTCGATTTGGATCGGATCTCAAGTTCGTTTATCTGAAAATTTTCTTTGTATCGAGGCTGTTTCGGATTGCAAAAGAGGTATTCGTGACGACTGTGTAAATTGTGCATTCTTTTTTAATCCAAAACTCTCGATGTTCTTCCGAAGTTAACGTTAAGAATGATGAAAGGAAGAAAGAAAGATTCTATTTAGGTAGCCAGCATTGAAGTCTTACGAGGAGACACAGTACGAATGTAACTTCTGTGTATTATTCACGTTCCTCCATCAAGTCATGGAATTTTTGTTGAAAATGTTCATCAGTGTTACCCAAAACAAGAGTAATGGCCAGGTGATTTCAGATCGTATACCTCAGCATGTGCTAACCTGTAGCAGATGGATGCTTGAACATTATACGATTGATGGATAGCGAGATAATATCGAAAGTCACAATGGACAGAAGGATGTACACCACCGGTCAAAAATTTGGAGCATCCTACAGTTTTCGAACGAAGTTAAGTTTTTCGAACGGATATAATTGTTTTACGGTAACGATTGTTATCGGATACGAAAGTTACATCGTAATTTAGATAACGTTTACAACTCAATCGATAATACATAAAGGTAATCAAATCGTATTTTCACGGACGACGAAAGTTATGTTAATTGCGAATATGTGACTTAGTTCCATCGTGCAAACGATTACTATCTATTTCGATGATTTCGTTTGAGATGTTACTCTAGGCGTTTTGAAAAATCATTTTAATAATCACGTTGTAAATTAGACTTCTTTATAAATCAATCATTGTTTAATTCTACAGATTTACATGTGAAATAATATTTTCGTTGCCATAGTGATTAAAAAATGGCAGAAATAAATGTATTAACATTAAAGCTCGTAATATTGTAATATTTTGCATATGAAAGATAATTCATGAGTATGGATATTTGAAGAATATCGCATATTCCGCAAAACGATCTAAAAGACGATACATCAATGGACGAAGACCGGCAATTTGCAATATTGGCAAAAAATTGAAAAATCAAAAGTAACCACCGTTCAACACAATTAGTATCCTACTGTTCCAAACTTTTGACCTGGAGTATTATACTTCTCAATAAGAAATTCTGTTTGAAGTTCAGTCTATTAATTCTTTGCATTTTTAATTAGTTTTATTATGTTATTAATCGACTAAAAATATTCATTGTTAGTGAACTCGATATTTATACATGTATTATCGCGCGATACGAACAATATTGCCGTTTATAAGTTGCTAAATAAATCATTTTAGCACGCATACCATATTATTCGAGTGCAAAGGATTAAATGGCGTTTGAAAAACCTTTATTTGATTGATGAAATTTTTACGGTGGCCAAGGAGAATGGCAAATCGTCTGAAAAATGTTCCTTATCAAGAAAAGAGGGTAGTCGGTCTGGTGGTTCCTTATGCGCGTATCTTCATTGAGATTTTTTTAAGCTAATGGGCTGACCCCGTTCGATTCCATTGTCCGATCTTCTCTGTTGACGGCTTCGTCTTCATTCTTTATTTTGTACGTCTAATTCTGATCACAACATATTTTCAACGCGCTATATCTTAATACATATTATACGTATAATCAATATAAATCACTGCTGTATAATTGATCATCTGATGCCAAGGTACTTTCGTCAAGATATAAAACTAGAGTAAAATAATATGGATAGTCACAACAAAATAATTTGAAAAGTAAAGAACGCATTTTTCGTTTCGTACGTGGTATCAATTTTCAGACGAAGTAAGGACATTTTTGTGAATTGTTCGAACGTTCGTCGAATCTCAAGTTTTCTATAAGAACTCTATCTTGGTATTAGATGATTAAATAACGAAGTGAAAAAAGATCGCATCGTTATTGGCACTCATTAAACAAACATTGAAGAAACTTGTTTGTTTTTACCTCTTTTCGGTTTGTTGCTTGATGAGTACGTATGTATATATATATACACACACATACATACATACGTATGTGTGTATGTGGTTTCACACGATTGATATACAATTATTTTTTTACGTCAATGCAGCTGCTATAAGCTTGCGATGGAATTTAGGCATTTAAAGTGATCAACGCAAGAGTTGCTCGAGCGAAGAAGTTTTCTCTTTCAATGTGAGAATTCCTTAAATTTTCTTTGGTAAGAAAAAATCAAAAAAGAAAAAAAAAGAGCAAAGGAATGTAAGGAATCCTTACATTCGATATAATATTTAACGATCGCTTTATTCCTGTTTTGTAAAAGCTTCGACGATTTTCTATGCAGATTGGCAAAAGTGAATATACAAAGAAAAAAGTTTAACGCTGTTCTTATCGTTTTAAACACGTTGATTGCCATATTGGTCATCAGTGACCGCAGATTGTTTTGTCCTTGGCGTCACGGTGGTCACCAATGATCGAAGTGTCTTAAATTTTTATAATTGTAAAAATTCAACGAACCTTAACGAATTTTGAATATCACGATTAATTAGAGAATGACGGCCAGCACTAAACGCTCTATTGATAAGATGTGATCTTACGTAACCATACTTAGCATTATTTTTTCATTGAACAACAACCAAGACGATAAATGCTCTATGGATATGTATGTGATCTTACATAACGCTTAGAATTTCACGGCGCCCAGAGCAAAGCATGTATATTTGGCATAGCGATCAACGTGTCAAGGAAAAAATTAACTCTCAACCAATGTTTCGTTACAATGATTTTTAACGTTGCTGTCTAAATTAATGGCGAACTTTCTAATTATTTCAATCCATTGGGAAACACTTTGACACGAATGAAACGCATTAAACTTATAATACTTCGTTATATCACGTTGAAACACTTATATCGATCCTCGCCGTTTCTCACTTTTCATACAATTAGCAGTTCGTGATCATAAATTTCCGAGACGTTTAAGAACATGTAAGCAAGAAGAGTCCTGATTGATCGAAAGATCATCGAAAGTGGGTTGATATATAGTCCGTAGAAATCGTTTTTAGACAAAATATGTATGTAAATATGCTGTAATTGTAAACACAAACCAAGCAAAAGAAGTGATTAAAATTAATACAGAAAAACACGACAAACAACGAATAAATAAAGGGAATTATATAACGGCAAGGACGCATTAATAAAAAGCGATAAAATTAAAAAAAAAATAGTTATATATTTCACGATCATTCAAAAAAGTAGCGAAAAATTGATTTAAAAGTGACTGATTTGCATGGGCGTTGTAGAAGGTTATGTTCAGTAACGAACAGAGCAATTGTTTCGTCGTTACAAGAATAAATTATTCGAATAATCACGTCTCCCCATTATTAGTTCGAATAATCAAGATCGTATTGTCCTGTAAGGATTGACATTGGTTTCGCACATTCTCAACTTCACTTTCTTATAAAAGACGTTCGCTATAAGCTATGAGGCAATCAATAGAATTTTCTACGAATATCTAGACGAATTAGAAACGTTCGCGTAGGTGAGCAAAGCGCAATACGACACGCACGAGTGCGAACGTTGCAATTTTCGTTCAAACGAATGCAAGAAAAAAGACACGATACGCTCTACTTGCTCTAATTTACGTATCCAACGTTATCGAAACGTCGTAGCATTCGTCATAGAAAGAATGTGGTACTACGTCTCTCGTTTAATATTTTCTTTTCTTGGTTTTTATTTCTATTTTTATTTACTTATATTTATTTTCTTTTTTCTATTTCTTTTTTTATACTTTTTCTACTTTGCATTTTGCGCTGTTTTCTTAAGCGACGTAACCACCAACGAGGTTTCCATCGGCTACGTTCGGTTGTTGGAAGGTCCCGTTTCTGCAATTCTGATCGCCATCTTTGCATTTACAATTGAATATTTGTGATTAGGGAACGACGAGGATTCTTTTGCCTCAGTGGCGAGACGCCGTGTAAAATGGGCAAGGTATCCCCCGATCAGAGGGCTTGCCTGACCATTTACGTGTAACTGGCCTGGTGTTGGTTGGTTCGCAGGATCAGACCGAGTCAGCAGCCATCCTCAAGATCAAGGAAAGCATGCAGGAAGAAGCGAAGAGGTTTGAGAAGGACTCGGACCATCCCGATTATTTCATTCAATAACTTTTCACGAAAACATTGGGCTTTGAGAGAGCGAACTAATGATTTAAGTAAAGAAAATTCTTTTCTTTTCTTCCTTATATCTGTTCGTTTCCTATACCTTTGTCCTATACTCCCGTTCCTCCATGCATCTCTAACGTCCTCCCACTCTACACGTAATTCCCAAAAAACGATTTCCCATAGTCGTACGTACGATGTCCTACCCAGGAATACTTCCTCCTTCTTACGGCAAGCCTGGCAATGAGATGCCCTGGCTGGCGCAGATCCATTCGGAAAAGAAGCGCAACGAGAAGAAAGCACTTCTACTATACCGAGGAACGAGAGCCTCGCCGATCATGATTAACGTTCTTTTTTATATTCAGACAGTTCTAGATAAGAGTAGAGAAAATTCACGAATCCTCCCCGCACATATCCCCCCACTGTCTCCGAGATAATAGATTATTGTGCAATGGCCCCCGTGAGTTTTCGCGTTTTTACGTACTATGTTCCGACGATGATACGTGTGACCGGTTTGGGCAATCCGAATTGTTCTCTTTGTCATCGCAAATTACGTTACTGAGTTAAGATCGGATACTTTGTGTGTTTCCTAGTCCGTTATGAACGATAAATCGTCGAATCTTCGTATTTCTTAGTCTTTCAAAGGAAAAGGAATGGAAAGAACCAGAGGAAAATGAAACTACGACGACTCATCTGTGCAAGAGGAGGCGACGCGTACGGGGCGCGCGACACGTCCCTTTCAATGGTGTGTGTGTGTGCTTCGCAAGATCGATAAGATAGACGATCGAAAGCGAGTCGAATCCGCCATTGAGGATAACGGATTTTTTAAGGGTGCTTCGCGAGCACTCTGTGCAAGGTTCCGCGCGAAGTGGGGGGTGGCTACATCTTCGTGGAGAACGTGCTCGATCGCGATGTCAGGAAAATTGATTTTGCAAACGGATAAGACGTGTTTTCCTTTCCGTGATACCACGATGTCTTCTGATTGTATTTAGTTAAAGGAAGAGAGTGCGAGGGAGAAAGAGAGAGGGAGAGAGAGAGTGTGTGTGAGTGAGAGTGAAAGAGTGAGTGAGAGATGCAGAGAGAAGCAAAGATAATAAATCGACTCCATTTCGTGGAATTTCCGTTTCGAGGCAATTCCGTGTCAAGAACTGTTAGAACGAATCAACACCGTCGAACAAGAGAACTGTTTCGCGTATAAAAGGTATACGTGGAAGAGGAAATCCGCCATTTTGACTAGAGAATTTCCACTGACCGATCACGGCTACCGATTGGCGCTTTTTTGCCTGATGAAAGCGACTCTTCCTGCGGACATTAATCAAATTGCATGTATAAGTACGAATATATAGGTGCAAAGATAGCAGGAATGGGAAAGAGTTCTTGCTCCATTTGCGGAGGACGCGAGGGCACGAATATACACGCGATACACGGATGTATGAAATTTATAAATTCCACCTCGTATAGATATATTCCATGTATTTGTAATTAATATCTTTAAGTAAATAAATCCAAATATGTATATGTGTAAGAGAAGGATCCATGGTTAGAAGAAAACCTGATCGCTTGACGACGGATTTAACTTGACTGAATTCAATTGCGCGATCGATGATTCTCAAATATACGTATACAGGTGTGCGTATGTGTGGATGTGTGTATGCACGCGCGCGTGCAGGAATGTATGCCAGCGTATAAATTTATACTTACACGTGACAAATAAGTTGTGTTTGATGCAGTCGCTCTCTCCAGAAAGTTGAACTTCGCTCGGGTAACAGGAGTAACGTGAAAGTTTCGCGTGCCACGCGAGCGTCGTAGCCACGCCGTTGCGAGAAGATCGAAGAGATACGTTTTTTGCGTGACTTTTATCCTTTAATTCTTCCGATTTGCGCATACGAAATCTTGCGCAACGATAGAAGGAGGAAGCCGTTCGCATGTCGAGTGCGACCATTACGCGATGCACCTATCCCCTGATTTACACGGAAGATCATCGGAATACCGTCTAAATCGAAATCGTGGTTTTTGTCACGTAAAACTGCGTAAAAACAAAAGGAAATCAAAATTTGCGTAATTTAATCACACGGTTAGACTAAAAATATATATTTATTTTTCCCTCTTATCGTGGTTTTGTTCATGGAATATGATTTAGCAATTTCTATCACTCTTACTCCATTACGTAGACTATCTCAAATTTTAGTTTTGACTTCCAAAGATAACTAATTCGACATAGTGGATTATATACGATTTTTATTAAATTATAACAAATACAGTGAGAACTGTAATAGTTTGTCGTTAACCCATTCACTGTTAACTACCTCGTAGTCTGCCAGCTGCGATATATTTCGCACTTGGCGCTTCTACTTTTACATCGATTCCAATTGGTCTGGTGCCCAGAGGTTTCTTGGCAGTGAATGGGTTAATCGGTAAAGATGAAATTTAAAAACAATAGCGATTGGAAGGACCACGATTTTTTTGCTACTTATCCACACTTGTCAATGTTATCGATCGAATAGAATCAAACATTAATTGTGGAAATGTGCTCGGTAGGAATGTTTCTTTTTTAAAATCTATTATTTTTTGGAAATCGTGTAAATCGGGGAATAGGTGTATTTCGAACGAAGTCGACGGGAACGTTTATCCAGCATCTTTCGGCGACGAAGGTCGTTCTGTTCCACTTATGTACGAGCGCGCGCGCACAAAAAGAGAGACAAGAACACACTCTGTTCCGTCCCCTAATTCTTCATCGAAACGACAAAGATCGCGAAACGGCGGTGTTCGATCGAACGTACGTTTCGTTTTCTCTCTTTCTCTCTGCTTCTCCCTTTCCCTATCCTTTCCTTTATCTATCCATTTATCTCGATCGTCGAGCACGGTTGAAAATCATCGAATCGAACTTAATTAAAATTGCGAAAAATGCGACGTTATCGTGTTTAATAAGAAACAAATGTACAAGATCAGTTAAAACGATAACGACAACAAGACGTTAATTTTGCACGAAAAAAAAGAGACGTTTTTTATCTTTATATTTTGTTATCGGGAGAATTATCGATAATAATCAAAGTTATGCAAACGGTTTGATTAGCTTTATTTTTTAAAGTATCTTCGTTCTTTTCTAGAACGATAAGATCTTTCGGCAGCGATTTTTAGTCGGATTCGATCTTGATTGAGTTCGATTAGGTGGAACGCCGGTCGTATATCGTCTGTGAAAATTCGACGTGTTTTTGGATTGGAAATCAGACGCGGGGAAAAAAAGAAAGGAAAAAACCGTGCACGACGAGACCGAGGAAACCGAGAGGAGAACAAGAGCTTGCGAGATCACGATGAGCCACCGAGATCAGACGAAATGATTGTTCTCCAGTTTTTAACACTTTGACGTTCGAGCTGACGTACACGTGACTTGATTTGCCAGACGTTTCGGCCGCATTCACGTATACGTGAATTCAGAAAATAGACTATTGTGTGCTATAGTTATCGTATATACTACTTTAGTCTGAGTTTACGATAGCACGTCAGTGGCATGCCTTCAATTTACCTTTAAAAACCTTATAAAATGTACCGACGGTGTAAGAGCTGTTATTTTTCTGAATGGCGTGGACGTCAAAGTTTTAAGGATTTGTTCGATCGATGCCGTTCATACAACGATAGTTTCGTTTTTTTTCGTCTGGTTCCACGTTTCCACGAATATCTATACTTTTTGATGGCTACGCTATTCTGGGAAGTCCCAGCCTTTACCGTCGGAATGTACAACGGACGGAAACTACTATTATTTTATCGACATGTTATTGCAGATTTCGATTCGATTAGTATTTAGTAAGTAAATAACCATAATTTTGTTGAAATCAAATAAAATTTGTATTATTTCAAAAAGTTTGTTAAAATTAATATTTTTACTTAATACGATAGTTTTCAATTCCTTTACTGGCTTATACATTCTTCGAAATTTGGTTTGATAATATTTTGTAATTGGTTCAACTTTGTCCAATCGGTCAAGACATACCCTAAAAAAAACTCCTAGGACTTTGTCCAACCGTTCACTTTTTGCAAGCCCTATTGAAACGTAACTATTGTGTGTATAAATTCAATATACAGCATATGTATATCATTTATAACTTTCACAGCGACCGACATGGGCTAATGGCAAAATCGTGAACTGAATCAACTTACGCGTTAACTTAGTCTACAATAGCCGAGTTTGTGAACTCACGTATACGTGAGTCCGGACGTCAAAGCGTTAATCTATTTGCAGCGAGCGTTCGAACGTATGGAATACTTGCATTCGAGAGTTCTTATATATATATATATAAAAATATAAATATATTCATATATAAAGTATTCACATATACAAAAAGCAACACGTCATATATCCATATACACGCGTACATTTTAATTTTTGAAAATTATGCCCAAATCTGAGAACTTAGAGGTACCAGAGATAATCGATACGTTCGTTCAACGTCGATGTTTCGATATTCGTCGGTCACAGAAAAGACACTCTTTTTAGGGTCTCGATATGTCCGGGCGTTTGAATATTTATTCGTTTGGGTGTGATCGTAACGATATAGTGTTTAAGTAGCCGGCAATATTTCTACTTGATCGCGATTGCACGTATTACCATAGGCTCGCGGTGCGTAGGAAAATCGTCCATATCCATACGATTGCCTCTAATGACTAGGAGATTTTAGCAAATCGAAGGCGAAAACGTAGCACTGTCGTGGAGATTCGAGAAAGAGAGAGAAAGAGAGTGTGTGTTTATGCGTGAGAATGAGTGAGTGTATGCATGTGGGTGTGAGAGTACGCATTATCATACTTAGCTCGTAAAGTGAGAATAGCGGACTCTGAAGAATGGTGTTTAAAAAAAAACTGTAATGTACGGTGGAAAGCTACCAGATTGTCATATTGTAACATACATACATGCATACATACATATATACGTTTGCGACGAGCAACGGCCGCGCAGCGCGATTTCGAACATTCCTTTGACAATTGGTTATGTCACTCGAGCTTCGTAGAAAATTTCATTGTTTCGAGCGAACGCTCCAATCGTTTAACACGTTCGTTGCCCAGCGTGATTCCGTTGAGTTTCTCGCGGGGCCCAAATCCGACTGCCAGAGCGCCAGAACCGAAACTGTGCGATAAGTGGGAAATAGCAGTGATGCAACTCAAGCGGGCAACGTAAAAAAACCTACAAACTATTGTCCCAATTGCTCAAAATCCCCACAGATGTGTTTGACTTGTTTCAACGAATACCATTCGTAATATAAAGTAATATTTTATCCTAAATATAAATTAGGTATAGTATAATGTGTATATTTTACCTTAATATTTTTATTTTATATATTTTATATTTGTATTTTTATTGTATGTATTTTATATTTATATGTCAGTGTTTATTCTATTAAATTCCCTTTAAAATTCCTTTTAAAATTACAATTTAAAATCTTGTTTAACTTGACGAAGAAGAAGAAGAAGAACATCATCATCCGAATACAGGTGACGTGGCGACGAACGTGTTAAATATCCGGCAGATTGTTCTCGGCTGGAATACATCGAAGAAACAAAGTAGAAAATTGGCTTGACGTGTCCCTTACGATGTTCAGTGCCCTGATTTAAATTCGATTAATCGAGAAGCCTCGACCTTGACGAGGTAACGTTACTAATGATACCGTCGCGTTACGAG
This sequence comes from Liostenogaster flavolineata, assembly GCA_025433975.1. NCBI lineage: Eukaryota > Metazoa > Arthropoda > Insecta > Hymenoptera > Vespidae > Liostenogaster > Liostenogaster flavolineata. The sequence continues at coordinate 673,929 of JAITYT010000140.1, forward strand.
CGGACTTTCAGTGTCGACGCATCCCCGAAAATAAGCAGAACCACCAGGCGATGGCCGGAGACTCGATCGTCACGGATATATTATCAATTTGTATTTTCCTTCGTGGCACCCCAACTCTACCGGATCTTAATCCCATGATCATCCTGTAACGCGAAAGCAGCGTGAAACTCTTTCACAGTACGACAATAGGCGAGCTTCCGCTTCCCTACTCCGATTCGTAGGGAAGCGAACCATTTTACCATCGACATGTGGCTCACCGGTGGTTCTTCACGACGTAAGAAAAAAAAGTCACTGCTTCCGGGCTACCGGTGGCTCATGACGGGTCGAACGAGTAAAGTCGCGATGCCCTTTATTCGAACGAGATCAGAATTTAGCTCCGAGTCAAGATTTTCTTCCCAAGGACGAGCCCTCCTCGCGTTGACCGAGTAACGACACTACAATAAGAGCCTGGTGGTACGCTACTACTTGATCCCTCGATTCCAAGTTAAGTTACCTGAAGCGATTGCACGGCCGGTACTCGTTATACATACACCATAAACCAACAGACACGGACACAGACGCATATTCACACTCCCATGCACGCACACGGTTTCTTTCTTTCTTTCATTGAACGAGAATTACGCAGGGCGTGATTTCATAGATTATACGAAATTAAATAAGAGGAGAAGGGGAGAGGAAGAGATGTGTGTGAGAGAGATAGAAAGAGAGAGTGTCGAATGATGTATCTGGGTACATGTGTAATTTCAATAGATGCATTGAGACGCGGTATGTCTTCTTTGTGATATCTCCGACGCGGCACGTGAGATAAGGGCGCACGCAGAACGACGGTGTGTTCCGGTGGGGAGGGGGATAGGGGAGAAAAAGATTGTAAATTCGCTCCGAACGAAGTCGCGTTCGGACACGTATGCCGACCGATGTAGAAACTAGTATGAGTCTGTACTTATGGGTTGCGGTTATAAACAGATAAAACCAAGTGTCTGGAGTCTAGCATTCTTTCCGTTTTCCCATATCTTTTTCTTCGCGCATTCTTAACCTGCTCTCCGTTTTTTGTTTCTTCCCCTCCAACTTCTTTCTTTCTTTCTTTCGACGAGTCCCTGTGTACGCGTGGACGATGCTTTAGCCTTTGTATTTGCACGTCAAGAAATTTTTCTTGCCGAAATTTGTGTGATCGTGTATGGACTCTGAATTATCGAAGCACGCAACGAAAGTTCCGTCGCGTGATATGAAACGTTGTAACGGATTGTTCGAAGAAAGAGAAGAATCGTCTAATAATGATTTCTAAATTCTGTAAATAAATGTAAATTTATAAAAAAAATAAAAGAAAAAAATTACGGTAACTGTTAGGACTTTAAAGAGGCACAATAAAAATGATAACTTCGAAACATACGTCTGACCACTTCTGCGATCAATTCGCGAGAGGTCTTACGTTTCATATTACGCGACCTGATAGAAGTTCGTGCTCTTCCTTCGTATCCGACCGATCGAACGTCTTTCGATGGTCCATTGACGATGGATCGTTGCAAATGGCGTGGGTTTTTCGAGATAGAGGTAGTGTTTCTATCGGTGAAAATTCATTCGTTACGCGTGAGTTGCGAGCGTTGCTAAACAACGAACGAGGCCGAGAATTTTGTACGCGAGATCGATTTGAAATAATCGACCTATCGATCGCAACAACGATCGTCGTTTCGTGCCGTTCTCGATCCCCATGGTCTTCTATTTCCATTTATCGTTCCTCTGCACTCTTTACCTCGTATTTTTCTGTTCTCATTTTTTTTTCTTTTTTTTTTTTCTTCCCCCGTTTTTAAATAGC
>JAITYT010000140.1:675869-707991 GCA_025433975.1 Liostenogaster flavolineata
AGACGAGTCCATTATCCGTAGTTCGGTGTATTTAAGAATATATACCTAGATCTTGGTACTTTTTGTAAGTATCTAAGCCAACATTGCTGTAAGGCGACCGTCTCCACATCCGTTTATGCTCCATGAAAATCATTAAGTTAATAGATACTCTATTGTTATTCTCATTGAATTAAATTATGTAATCGATCGTAAAAAAATGCTTCTTCATTAAACACGAATTTTCCCTTCCTTCCATTACCACTGGTACTGCTAATGCTGTTACTACACTGCTCTTCGTTTTTCTTTTTTATTTTGTTCTATTACTATTGTTTCTTCAATTTCTTCTTTTATTCGTACAGTGGTATTTCCTTGTGTGTATACGCAATTATGCACGAACAAGCGATAAAATTATGACGCAAGATTGATACACGTATCTGTATATTTCTATAATTTAATGTATATACTTTTTCTTTATTATTGACACGTTCGATCAACCCTTTGCGGACGGAGGCGACCGTACCGTACGAGCAAAGATTTCAAGCAAGCAAACAAGACGTACGCGATGTTTAATTCGCATCTGCAATGATGAATAGACTTGGGCGATTTTGTTAATTTTAACTCTCTTTCCTGTTTTAATTTTTATGTCGAGTTATTAAAACAAAAAATTTAAATTGAAAAATTTACCATTTCGGTAATCGATTAGCAATCGCGAATGATGCGAAATCCGACGTTTCGTAACACATGACATAATAATTTCGTCGATGAGTATGTTTTTTGCGAGTTGAATGGCTCTTGAGATTGGCTCAGAGGCGGCGATCATGTCTCCTGTCTCCAAATACAACTTCTTTAATTCAATCAATGGATCAAAGTGTAATGTCAAATTTGAAAGTTTATTATCTCTGGTCAACGTTTCGATAATTCATTGATAAAACCGATGAAGAAGGTAAACAATTCATTAGAGATTTTTCGGAAAAGTACAATATCATGAATGCTGTAGACAACTTGAATCTTTCCTGGAGTGAGATGAGCGAAAAATGTTTGAAAGGAATATGGAAGAATGTATGGTCGGAGATAAGTAAAGATGTTGACACAAAAGAATTTATTATGTCGACGAAATTGTCATGTTAGTTAATGTAACAGGGTTGGATAATATAAATGCACAGGATATTGAAGAATTATTGCAAGTTACAACTGGTGAAAATCTTTCCAATAACAATCATAAAAATTAACAGTACAAGTGCACAAAAATGATGAAATTAGCATTTCTGAAGATGAGGAGTAAAAGGAATTTAAAAAAAAGGTTTAGCCACTATAACGGAAATAATAGATCACTTTGTATAAAATAATTTTAATTTTGATAGAAGTTCAAAGGTAAGACAAAGTGTCATTGATAACATGTATTGATATCGACAACTACTTGCTGAACGAAACAGGAAAAGGCAAACTACATTAGATGACTTCTTCACAAAAAAAAACAAAGAATGTCAAATGAGGACGAACTTTCCTTCTCACAAACATAATATTTTTTTGTTTTTATAAATGTTGTGTAAAGAAAAATCGATATTAATAGTAAATAAGTTTATAACTAATGTAATATAACAGTAAATGTTACAAAATAAAATGAAAAAAAAGTGATATATTTTTTATTCTCTGTTCCCATTATTTTCGAGTTAAGGTAACCTCGTTTAACGCGATTTCGTTTAGCGCTGAAACTTATTGGAGTGTATCCCCCATGTTAAGGGGTTAGATGAGTTTGGAAGTTTCAAAAAATCGATTTATTTTATTTAATGGTACAACATGTCAAAAATATTTTTTCAAAGTTTCAAGTCAATCGGAGTAAAACTCTAGGAGAGTTGTTAATTATATCGGAGACGAAGACTCTAAAACATATTGTGGAGTTGTTAGTTCCAAACCTTATGGTGAAAAATTTCAAATAAACAAAAAATGAGATGGGCATTCGTTTACGCAATTTAGTGAAAGAAAATGTTGAAGAAAAAAAATCAAAAGTAAAATGGAGTATCCTGGAAATGCCGAGTATCTGGATGAACCAAAATGGTAAGTATTTGCTTTTATTTTAATGTAGACGTTAAATAATAAGAAAGTATTATTTCAATGAGAGCAAAAGAGAAAGAGAGAGTTAACCTTTCAAAACTGATATGAGAAAGTCTGTCTTTTATAAAGTTGATTTTATATAAATTTAATTTTAAAAAATTGAACTTTAAACATTACGGTATTGAATACAGTAGATCACCGAGTCATACTGATTTTTTAAAATTTATTACCTATTCAATCTATTTCGAAAAAAAGAAAAAAATGTTATGATTTTAGATAAAATATCTTGTTAGTGCAAGGCAATAAAAATCTGAGGATAGTTTGTTCTATTTTCTTGATAATCGATTTCTGCAAAAAGAATACAATTTTCGCATGACGAATTTAAATTGTACGTATTGTTGGTCAGATTCATTATATTTGAGGTATATTAAATATTGCAGTGATTTTTTGGAAATTATTATTTTCATTCTTATAATCTACATACCAACTAATGGTATTATTCAATAGTTAGATCAAAATTGGACCACGAATTTGTCGAGTTTTGTTCATTAAGTTCAGCACTGTGCGTCTTCTCTGTATGTAAACGACCCGTGTATAGGCTTTTGCTTCAGGCGCACTCTACAAGCGCCTTTTAGAACTCATTTGTTATTTCAATGTTATGAACTGGCGATAAAGCGAACTATTGTAATTCTAAATATGTTGATTGCTTCGGCAATGTCACGAAAATATAATTTTTCAGTTTTCCAAAGACTTTACGAAGCATTGGTAAAGTAAAAAGTTAACAAAGCAATTTTTTTTATTTAGTTGGTCAACGTTTCCATGTAAATCATTTCAGTATTTAGAAAAAGAATATATGCAATGACATATAAAAGCGTAATTCAATTTTCTTCGTATTAAGTCATAGTTTATATTATCGTCGCATTTATGTTCTTACGTTTAATATTAATATAACTTATAAAAATTACATAAGTTATACAATATGTTTCTAAGATTCTTTAAGATTTATTCTTACATTAAATTTAGACGCGTTCGCTAAAGAAGAAAAGTAAACAAATAAATTAAGAAATCAGTGATATGACAATAAATCGCTTTACGAGCAATTCGGCTTGACATATCAAATTGTCTATGCATAATGGTCAACTTCGATAAGAAGGAATGGAAACTTTTGACTCGATAGATAAGTACGATGATTTAAATCGCGATTAAACATTTTCGGGAATAAACTTGAGATATATAATATTGCCCTCTTTCGACAGGTACGATGACCAGCTCGTTGTATACTTGCAATCAATTCATTGTAAAGCTACGGAACGTACAAAGTCAAAGGTGAGTGACAAAAGGTTCACGCAATAAAATTCTTCTAATTATACTTCTTCCATCAACGCTACACGTGCCGTTACGAAATCATGTATACGACTGAATTAAGTAGACCACTCTTGAGCAAACTTACAAAAATTTCAAGCCAATAGCGCCATGGTTATTACGAGTACTCATCATTACAATATATTAGATCATCCCATAAATAAGGCGGGCTTCGTAACAATAGATTTCATAATTATTCTCCGTAATAATGCACTCTTCGAAACTTGTACTAAGAGTAAAAAGAAGATAAATTTACACGCTTTTATAGTAAGATGACGCGAGTGTCTTATCCCCTTTTACTCCGATTTTTAGTTCGAACAATTGAAAAACTGTATTATTTCTAGGATAAACCACGATGGTTAAAAATCGTCGTTGCTCTTAAAGTCATTGTTACAATTTTTTGCGAATTTACAATAACGACGATTTTGCGAGGTGGTCATGAGCTCGCGTGCGCGTCTGCTCGCGTATTGGCGGGTCGGCCATAGTTTTTCGTATACAACCGCGTATTGCGTATTTCTTCGCGATTGGATGCGTTTGAGGTCGTTCTGTTTTATATGAAACGTTTTGTACGTACGACCTCGTTTCCATTTAAGGTCTGTGGATTACACGCGTATACGCGCACGTATGCACTCTTCTACCGTACATACGTGTGCTTTATCGAGGAATGATCAGAGGCACGTATACCGGTACGATAGACACGTTCCTTAATGGCATTAAAGTAATAATGATTCATTACAACCGGCAAAACTTTCAAAAGCGAAAGTAAATGAGGAACCGATTCCGGAAATTTGGTCTGCATAAAATCATGAAATAAAGGTATTATAATCGATAATGTGATTTTCGTTCGGTTTCTGTATTAAAAATCGATCGTGGATCATGGAAAGAAAATTGCAATGTTGATTCAACAAATTTAATACGGTAGATTCTCGTATAACGCGGTTAATGTGTACCGTGTTGTACGAGAACTTTTTTCGTTTAACGCGCATAATCTGAAGCGACGCTTTTGGACTGATTATTGTTATGCGAAATTTTATTTACTACGTTTTATCAAGTTGAACTATGTTTTAAAAATGAATAGAATACATACAAAGTTGATTAGTAAAACATATTATTAATGTATGTGAAATGTGTACGTAGTATATTAATTCTTAAATTAGTAGAAACTACAATCGTAACATCTTGTTACGTTACAGGAATTTGCGTTGTGGAAACTCGCGTTATATGAGAGCTACTGTATATGTGTACATAAATTTATTTCGGTTTCCCTTTTTATCGTTGGTGGAAAATTAAAGGCATAGACGTTCTCCCTTCGTACTTAGTAATAGTATGAATTAGAGACAAAACATAGATAAGAAACATAGATGGAAAATTTCCCATTCAGCTATTTGAAGCACCGAGAAATTTTCCAGCTGGTGCTTCTGATGTTTCCCGATGCTTCGAATAGCTGAATGGGAAATTTTCCACTTGGAATACGTGGTGCTTCAGGTAGCACTAATAAATTCATGTTGCTTCAGGTAGCTGAATAGAAAATTTTCCATAATGGTTCGTCCGATTACGATCGGAGCATTGTGCCAAAGCGACGAAGGTACGTAAGATAGGTTGGATACTTTGATTTACTTCAAATTATTATATCGAATAATAATTTATTGTTAACACGTTCATTGCCATGCTATTTATGATGAGATATCATTTCTAATATTGGGTTGGGTAAAAAGAAATCGATTATTTTTACGTGAACTTCAAGACTTTATTTAACATGTTTCGGATTACCAATTTTGGTCAAATATGCACCGTTTTGATCTATAACTTTATGCCATTGATCTTATTTCGAATAGTTTTCTCATATCTAATTTATTTTTCGTTACCTGTAATTAATCTGTTCAAAAATGGCTCGATTTCGTTTCGTTTCTTCAATGTTTCGCATATCGAAGCGTGGTCCAACAAATTTTCCGTCGTGAGTTCGTGTGACACCCAAACATCGAGCTTCTTTTCGTATCCAGCTTTTCGCAAATGATTCAAAACTGTTTTATGGTCGATCTGTAGTTCCTGGGCGATGTTACGATTGCTAACAAGCCGGTTAACCGGCTATAATGCCGGATTTTATCGATATTTTCGACGACAAGCCTACCTGTGCGAGGTGCATCTTTAACATCACGTATACCTGAACGGAATCGATGAAACCAAAATTGCACGTAATTGGCTGTTACAGTATCGGAACCATAAACACCATTCACAATTTCAGCCGTCTGGCTTACATTGTCACCTTTATCAAAGAAATACTGTAAAATGTACGGAATTTTCTCTTTGTCGACTTCCATTTTTAACACCCTGTCACAACTGAATGGACCAAACAAAAAACAGCAAAAGAATTCTTTTAGCGTGACATGTCATCTTTCCAACGAGTACAAATCTGAAATTCTTTGGTCGATACTTTACGAGATATCGATCACTACAGCTATCTACCGAAAAAATAATGGATTTCTTTTTGCCCAACCCAATATTTTCGGTACACGCTAACATGTTTAATAATTTTGTATAAATACTGGTTTGTTTTCCTGTTTTTAAGAGAATATAATATATTATTTTCATAATTATAAATACTAAAATGATAAAATGCGCAAAATAATAATAATAAAATAAATTTATTTGAATTTACTTCAAACAGGTGCATTTTAGCATATACCGAAAACGGTACACGTGCCAGGGAACGTGTTAAATTATGTCAATAAAAAAACAACCTATTGCGCCGTATTGACCTAATCATTCATCACTTTTCGACTATGTACTTTCGAACATAAGTAAAGAAGAAAGAATACTCGTAATTTCGAATGTAACGAGTTTCGAAGCTTTGAACAACTGATTCGTAATCGGTATGAAAAATTGTTCACGGTATGAAGGAACAAGGAGAACACGAAAAAAGATAAACAGCGCTTGGCCAGGTCTAAATCGCGAATTAATCTCCAATCAAATTGATATCGAATCATTAGATGGAATAGCAATTCATCATTAAATTAACCGTTCCAGTGAGAACGCGCTTCTTTCGTGTCACGTCCGATACGTGAACACCAGTGATGGAATCTATGAAAAATCCACCCAATGGTAAAATTCCATCGCATTGACTAATCAGCATAGCACCAATTCCACGTACATTATCTTTGTGTTCTTTGCACCGAAACACCATTCCTTAGAGCGACGAGGAGACGAACGAAGATAAGGAAATTCACCGTAACTTGCATGGAAAATTTTTCGTCGTTTCAGGAAAGTAATTCCGTTTTTTTCCCAACAGTTTTTCATTAAAACAACATAAAACATAAACAAAATAAAAAATAAAAAACAACGTTTTTTATTTAAAAAACGAAATTATTTTTCGAACAAACTAATAGCTCGAATGGAAAAAATTCAGGGTAGTTGTGTAGTAGAAGTGGAAGCGTCGTATGGAAGAGGAGATAAAATAAGAAAGAGACGGAACGAAGGAAAGAAAAATGTGGAAGGAGAAGACCGATGGACTAGCAGCTCTTTGTTCGAGAATCGACTCGCTTTGCCTGCGTCGATTCCATGATCGTTTTCATAACGGTGCCCTACGCTTCGATGTCTTCTTGCCTTGGCTTTCACGGTGCAACGGTGACCGAGAGATCGACCTTCGCCGTGCAAATCGAACCTTCTCCCGATTTCGTCGGAACGACCTCCCGGTCGTTAAGCGCCTCGGCGAGGTCGCGAATTTGTATTCAATTGTCGAGGTTAGGCACGTCTCAGTACGTCGTCCTTTTAAGAGATGCGATGCGTTCGAACCTGGTGGCCTTTCGACAATTGTGGAGAGATTTATCAAATTTAAAACGACGGCGACGACTTCGATAAGAGACGTCTGTGCGGTAATTGTCGTATGCCTTTAAGAAATAACGAAAGGTTGTAATATTCCGCGTTATCTCCTTGTCGATATGAAATAAGCGTTTGAGGAAAAAGCGAAGAGCTTCTCGTGAAAGAATTTATAATTATTACTGAGAAGTGTGTTGTATAAAAGCGCGCCGATGGATGCCTTATTGGTATTTTTTCTAATGAATACAAAGCGTAGAATTTTCAGCCACTAAATAAATATTGTAAATGTTCGTTACGAATGACACGTATAAGCTGTCAAAACGATATACATTCGTGTGTGTGTGTGGTTCGATAAATAAGCGTTGCATATATTTCATAAATATCATAAATTCATATACTTCGGATTTTAGAATCACGAATAATAAACTCTAATACATATCGCATCATAATATTACGATAATTTTGTATTTAATACCATATATTTTTCTAACATTTTCTTAGATTATATCTATATAATTGCGAATAACAAGTTAAGACTACATTAGATTAATAATATAAATACAGTTAAAATTAATAAAACTTGTCGCATTTAGAAAAATAAAATTTAAAACATAATTAATAACGCGTTGGTCCTTCTTTTTGTCGAATAACTTCCTCACAATGTTTTGCCATTGACTCGATTAAACGCTGACAACGCTCGACTGGAATACTGTTCCATCTTTCCTCAATAACGATGTACAATTCATTTAAATTTTTTGATTTTGTTTTGTTAATATACTTATTCGCATCTATCCACAGCATCTCGATAGGATTGAGATCTGGAGATTGAAAAGGCCATGATAATATTTTTACATATTGCTCATTTAAAAATTTCTTATCTTTACGAGCCACATGTTAAGGGTCATTATCAGCATATCTAATTCTCTGGTATTTTTCCATTTGCGAATGGAAGCAATATTTCATTTAATATGCTCATGTATACATATGCATCCATATTTCTATTAATTTTATGAATCAGATAAACACCTCGTAACGTCATTGGTCCCCAGACGTTTACCGATTCTCCTTCTTATACGGTCGATTTTATATATTTTTAGGAAAATTTTTTCTTAACATGTCATTGAACATACATGTTGCCATTCGACCACATCCTGTTAAATTTAGACTCATCGGTGAAAGCAATTTTTAACCAATCAACTACCGTCCAATACCGAGTTCTTTAGCGAATTGTAAACGTGATTTTTTATTGCGATTAGAAATTAGCAGTTTTTACGAGCAACACGACCCATAAGATTAAATTCATTTAATTTTTTCCGTACTGTACGAACACTAATTTTACTACTAATTTCGATACCAGATTCCTTAACACGTTCTGTGCCAGACCATTTTTTGAAGACTTTTCGTTCAGGTCACCTGGGGCGTATACTCCTCACGCTTTACGATTGCATTGTTTTGTTTCTGGCGAATGCCTTGTAATGATTAAAATAGTGGAAAAATCATAATTAACAAGAGAAGGGTGTATGCATAAGACAACAAAGCAAAACATTTATTTTTCTAAGAATTAATTTAACAAATATCTGGGTGAACGTTACTCTACGAAACGAGTCGCAACCTTGCATATAATATTTTGTTATGATGTCTATATCCGTGTCGAGGGGACACGACGCGTATTGCTAGGATGATCCTTCTTCTTCTGCCATCGTTTGTTATTGTTGATGTTTTCACGTTGTATTTTTCCTCAGTATCTTTCTTCGCCGTGGATCCACATACGGGGAATCGAACCTCGGTCTCCTGATTTGTAGGCAGGTAAAAGGATTTTTACATCCTTTATTCAATTGATTATGTACAAAGTGTTTACACAGTACTAGTCCAGGATTAATCTAATTCTATCACTACTACTTATGCTAATACCTAAAGAGTATGCTCTCCTGAGGGTTTGGTAGTCCCTACTTGCGTTTATCCTACCGGCTTAAGCTTATTATGATCTATAGTACGAGATCAGTTTACGTTTGCGGTGCTTCTAGCTATATCTAGATTTACAATGTTTGTTTGGGTTGTGGATTTGAGATTTGTTGTAGGAAAACAATCGTATTAAAAATCTACTTTTAGTAGTTGTGCTACAAGAGCTCTGTGCCAAGGTTCTTACACGTACAGTGTTCGTGCTCTCTGACTCTATTTTGATTCTTCAAGTATTTTTAAGTTTTGATATGTTAATTTGTGTCTCTATTTGCTGCTTATATTATTGTGTCTGATGTCGGTTAGGTTTTTAACAAGTGCGTTACAATTTAGTTGTGTCCTATAGAAATTATCTGTAGGCAGGCGCGTTGTCCTCCAGTCTACCACGACTGGGTATTAGATGCTACGGTTTTCGTGTATATTAATATTGTGGTGGTCGCTACAAATAGTTGGCCGCCACTGTATATACATATATGTGTATGTACTTGTATTTGTACATATGGTATTTATACACGTATACATACACACGCACACATAATACTTAGTTTTATCGCGATATACAAATACAGGTTGCCCGTGAGAACGTGTTATATCTTGGAATTTTTAATTTTGGATCTTTCGCGTGACCGATAAACTCGCGTGATATTCCTGACGGCTTGACTGGAATCGCACGATTCTTGCGTGAAAAAATTTCCGCTGCTTCTTTTACGCTTACGTTTCCCTTGATTCGTCCCGTGGTTATCTTGGTATGCGTCGAGTACGCGATTCTCACTGATGTCTCGTCGAAACTTTCTTGTGTCTCTCCTTACTTTTCTTTTTCTTCTTCTTCTTCTTCTTCTTTTTATTCGTCTCGATTTCTTGCAACGACGCGCAACCACAGAGACAGTGTCAAAACCGGAGGATCGGCGAGGTGGTGCGCGTCATGCGGCCTCCCACGCTTCTAAAAGTACAAAGGAATGGAAACGAACGGTCATTTCACCGAAAGAGGTTCGAGAATACGCCTCACTGAATCCAGCAAGTCGTACGCGTATATATCCATGGAAACACTTCGATGTATATACTAGGTCGCGTAACATGAAATGTTACATGAATTTTTGAAAAAGTTTCCGTCGATTCTCCTTCGTATTCATGCGTACAAGAAAATTTAATGTAAAATAACAAATAAAAGTTCGATGCTAAGTATGAAATATTTCCTTTGATCTATAAATATTTATAATATTTTTTATCGGTGAAGACTTTTCGAACGACCAAAGGGACACGTACGACTGGATTTATAGGCACGTACGAGACGCTTTGAGGCTCGCACGTGACGCTGGTAGTCGGGTCACTCGAATCAACGCAGCGTGTGTCACCGAAACGACGTTCTCATACGAGATTATCGCTCCTTAATGCCGCGTTAAAATCGCATGGACGCGATCGATCGTAAGGTGCTCGAATGAATTTGGAATCGTTCGAAGTCATTCAACGTAGCAACTGGAGGAAACTATCGATTAAAACGCTGATCCTTTCCACGAATACTCTTGCGATTTTGTTGTCGTTAAGTCGACGGCTATCTTCGATCGTCTAACGGTTGGCATTTCGTATTAGCAAAAATCGCCGATAAATTGCTTAATCTTCAATTCAGGATTACGTTCTCGATATCGGATCGATCATTATCACGAGCTATGCCTCGCGCTACGCTATTCGCACTGCGTAAATATCTTGACGAGCGAAAACTAATTACGATGACTCGATGATATATTTGAAATATTTAACGAACGTTTAACGTTCGTTTTTTAAAGAACGACGAATGACGCGTTTTTAAAATAATAAAATACGATGTTCACGGCGGCGATAAGCGCGTCGACGACAAAACGAGCTCCATGGTTTGCGGTTTGGCTTGTCGTCGGTGCCAAGAACACCGGCAGTAGAACTAGAAACACGAGCGCGATCGGCGAGGCGAACGGCCACGATGGCGTCGGTTATGACGTGGAAGTAGTAGGCAGACGGAACGGTGGAGAAAGGGAGGAGAACTTCAACAGGAAGGCGAACGACAACCACAAACTAACGGCGGTTAATAACAGCAACAACAATAACGAGAAAGTATAGGGATAACAGTAAAGGAGAATGAACGCGAACGAGGTAGAGAACAAGTATAGTAGAAACGGTAGAGGATAGTAGCGGTAATAACGACAGGAATATCAGTAGTAGTAAATAGTCAAGGAATGAAGCAAACGAGCAACTAGAAGCAACAGTATAGTAGTAGTAGTAGCAAGAAGGCAAGAAAGAAAGCAAGCAAATAGTGACAAGTATCAACAAGTAGCAGCAGTAATACTTACAGTAAAATTGGTAATAGTAGTAGCGGCAAGCAAGCAAGTAGCAGCAAGAATATACTAGTAGTATCAGTAAGCTGGTAAGAGATAAAGTAAAGAAATAATGGCAAATATCAAAAAATACCAGCAGAAAAAATGATAATAGAAATACTAGTACTAGCGATAATGATAAGCAAAGAAGTAGCAGTAACAATATAGTATAGTATCGGTAAGCAAATAAGGAGGAAATCAAGCGAATAGCGGCGAGTATCAGCAAGTATCAGCAGTAAAAATGATAATAAAAGCAGTAGCAGTAGCGGTAGTGGTAAGCAAAGCAAGCAAGAAAGAAAGAAGGAAGGAAGGAAGGAAGGAAGGAAGCAAGCAAGCAAGCGAATAGCAGCAGCGACGGCAGCCGAGTAGCCTTCGATGCCCAACGGCGTTGTCTCATCAGCTGCGCCGGACTCGACGGTTCAGTCGCGCGAAAGCAGCCGACCGTTGCACGTGCTTACGACGTCCACGATCACGACACTACGTAGACTAAGACGATCAGTACGACCGCGACGGCCAACGAAGACAACGGCGACGAAGAAGTAGTAGCATCGGTAAAGGAAAGAAGAGAAGAACGACGACGTTCACAACGGCGACAACGACGAGTACGTCGACGACGGCTAAGACGATTGGCGACATCCATGGGTTACCAATACCCATCGATCATACCGGATACATCGTACGATTGAAGGCTACTACGACGAGGCAACAAGGTGAGCGACGAAACATATTAAAAGTCCAATTTTTACTCGCGATACGTGCATCGAGCTACGAAGGGGAAAGGCACCAAGCCGTGATATTATCGCGGAGCACCGGCAGCAATGCGCGAAACAGTCCACTCGCAGTTGGATCGACGACGAGTTACGCAAGACGCTCTAGAGGTTAGACGATCTGCATTTCAAATTGTCTCTCTCTCGAGACGTTCTCTTTTCGAAAACACTGATTTTCTGTATTTTCTCGCGTCCATGTTGCGAGCGAGAGGGAGAGAGAGAGAGAGAGAGAGAGAGAGAGAAGAAAAGTAAAAAAAAAGATGGTTAAGACTCGCGCTTGCCTCGAAGTCTTTCCAACCGTCGACAGCAACAAAGGATAGCTCGTTCGTTTCGGATGAACGGTTATTCGTTTATCATAGGACAGGAAATAGAACGGACGTCCTGGGATGGCGAGCTTTTTTTTTCTATTTTCTCGCTGTTTCCTTGTGTTGTCGTTTGCGTATGTTAATCATGTCTTTCACTTGCTCGATTCAGAATCGCGTCTTGTTTCGAAGGAATATCGATGCTGGATCGCGAAGAGGCACTCGATCGGTTCGCCTTTCCTTCCCGTCAATGACGATTATTTAGAAATTACGATCGCTTATTGGTAAATCGAGCGTCGTTCGTGACATCAAATGGTCTTCGACGTTCTCGTCTCGATGTCACGCATCTTTCGACGATTCGTGATAATTTCGTCGATTTATACGCGCACGAAGGCACTCGTTGCATGCTTTTGAGACGATTTCTTTGGTGCAGTCCCACCGTGTCGACCCAAGACTCGTTTTGTCTATATAAACGTCGCCCTCTTACCTGAGATAACGGATACCATTTTATCTTTCTTTCTTCTTCTCTTTCTTTTTCTCTTTTTTATTTACTCTCTACGATTCTCTTCACTCGCACGTACGGGTACACGCAGACACGCGCGATCGGACCACGCTTGGGATTTATCATTGTAACGTGTTGCTTCGGAGTAGACAACGTTACGCACTTTGCGAGCAAACGCGTGCCCGTGTGTAGGTGGGCGCCCACGTGAGTGTGTGACTCTACGGTTGGCCACGACCTAACGAAAATATGTCGAGATTACAGTCACGTCGAAACAATGTTTGTCTGTTGTCACAGCGAAATTTGCGGGAAGGAAGGAAGAGCTTGTAAGTGAACTCTAAGTCGTTCGTAATTTTGGACATTATTACGAACGAAATTGTTTGGGAAAGTTATTATCTTTTGCGCGACTGTGCGTCTTGACTCCTTGAGGCACGGAATCTTAAACAATAAAGAAAGTCACGTTGCACAGAAATTTTATTATACAATTTCATGAATTAGGTTCATTTTAATTAGTAGAGAAATAAAATTACGTAAAGTTGATAAAAATAAAATTAAATGCGGAATCTATCGGTGAACACGGTGAACTGTTGAAGTAGCTGTCTCTCGATATATTGTAAATCTTTGTGTTGCGAGTAATTTTAATTTTCTGAGATGATATAAAAAACATTCCATTATGCATGTTTAGATATCGATAAGGTAGGAGACTTTTAGCTCTGCCATGCTTCGAAGGATTAATAGCGAACCAACTTAACGTAACGCAATTGTTATGTATAAAAATATGTAACATAACGCATAGTGCGTTAACACATTGGCTTAGTATTTTTTGAACGATCTTCATGTTACGAGTAATGAATTATTTCGTCAAAATTTCGTCCTTGAAAGGTATTTCTTAGCTTGAAGAATAATGGTGCGATCAATACGAAATAAAAGTAAGTAGAGAATGTATTTCTCTAATTTAAATTTTATTATAAAATTTGAATTAAAAGATAACATTGCATGGAATTGGTGAATCACTGGCTTTTTTATCTGCAATTAAGTTCGGTCAGTTCGCGAATCGTTGTCTCTTTAAGTCGATGGGTTAAAAATTGGTAAAAATTCGAGGTAAACGAAGTACAAGGTAAGTCGGTCAATGCGTCACCATCATCGACGTCGTACTTTTATTTATTTTTTATCGATATCTTGCAGATAACGACGCATGAAATGTCATCGAATTAAAAAAAAATAATTGGAAAAAAAGAAAAAAGGAACAACGATTAATTCGATTCGTTTGCAAGAAACGCGGTTGTCGTCATCGTGCGTCTGTATGACCGCCTTTTAATCGTTGCTACAAATTTGCAAGGCATTAATTCAGTCGGAGAAAAAGACATTTTCCCGATAGTGCGATTCAAGGATAACTATCATGTTGGAAAGATTGCAATAACGGTCATTTAAATCGTTCGATTAGATTGCGGAGAAAAATACAATATAATCCCCTATTGCGATCCGAACGATTCGCTTCGACACTCATCCTTCTGGCTTTCTCTTTCATTTGCACTTGTATCTTTTTTTCTTCTTTTCTTGTCACTCGGTGTTATTCTATTTTTTCCTTCGCAGAATGTTTTTTCCGCAGTTATTTGCGCGCGCGGGAGAGAGAGAGAGAGAGAGAGAGAGAGAGAGAGAGTGAGTAAGAGAGATGGTCAGTCGTAAAAACCGCGTAGAAACGATTTTCGAAGCAAGGATAAATCGATCGTTTTACTTTCGACATTCTTTCGTAACGACGTCAAATCAAGATCCAAGGATATTTCTTTTTGTTGGTTCGAATTGTTACAAGCGATTCTTTTTTTCCTTATAATGTTAATTTAAATTAACACAGAGTAACACAGATTTAATCTTTTAACCGGTCTTGTTTCATTGGTTTCGCACTTAAAAAAAGTCACGATTTTTCAGCGCGCAACTATGTGTCATACACTCGCGGCTGTGTATCACGTCAAAAACACTCGTTATCAATTCATTGTGCAAATCCGGTTAAATCCATTTACAATTATACTTCTGCAAAGGAACTAGGAATCACGCATATCTTCGATAGGCACGGCAACTGTTGGTGGTAAAGCGACATTCTGTTATCGAAGAAAGACGCTAATCCCGAAAATGTATGATCTAAAGTATTTTTACAGAATTACATATATATCACGCAGTGAAAATTTTATTTATATATATTTCATCGCGGTTTACATTGACTTTCAGTACTAATAAACCGACGAAGTCTACAGCACTTTGAATAAATGATTGGACATGATTTCGTATTTACGAAAGCAATGTAATTTAACGAGTTGTCCGAAAAGTCTCTGCCGAAAAAATCTAATATATATCAAAAAATATTTTATATTTCATATCGTACTTTTATTTATTATTTTATTTCAAATTTTTTATACTTATTAATATCAAAAATATTATTATTTATTATTTTAGATTAAGCTTTTAACATTTAGAAATATAAAAAAAATAGTGATTAGCGTAATTCATCGGAAACTGGCGGAGACACTCCGAATAACATTTTATTTTAGTCTCGTAAAATCACGAATTGTCGTTATGACGTAAAAAGTAACGCGACATCGAACGAAATGCGTGAGAATCGTTTAAGAAAGAGCATTACAATATGTAGAATGTTAAACCAAAAATTGAATATGCATATGACCTTGTTGATAAATCGAAGCATCTCATTTATGTCAACTTTCAATGCTGGTTTTTCGCAATCGCGCGATCGTTAAATGTAGATTCATATTGTCTTTGGATTTAAAAGAGATCGTTCGTGCATCGATGGATCGACATCGCGCGAGGCAACTCCTTAAAAGTACGTTCGAACGACGACACGAACCCGTGGATTCTCGACAGAAGTAACTCATTCGTCTCGATATAAATTTTACTGCACGTGACGTGCTTTAGATACGTACACATCTCGAATCAGCGATCTTGCTCTTTGTTCTGATTATCGCGTTGATTGCCACTCGTATCTGTCGTAAAATTCTTCGTTTTCATCTCTGGGATACTTCTTTATTTTCTCTCGTAAGATCGTGACATACCCAACGAAAAATGTCGACCATTTCTCTATATTTTGATGATCTATGCATCAAACTTATGCGACTTCGATCGAATTTCATTTTTTAAAAGGTAAATCGCCATCGTCTTGACTATTGTCTTCGATTTTTTAACGATAAGCCAGGAACGTTCTGCAAGTGTCGAATAATAAAACTTGTGAAAAAATGACGAACCGTTATCAAACAAATGGTAGATATATTATTGAATAAACTTGTATTGTTATTAGTACAAGAATTTTGTTCGGTTTACCCTTAAAAATCAGCGGACACTTTCAGGACAAACCAATAATTCTTAAGATCGCTTCTCGAAAATCTCTCGTCTCTCGAAGATGGCGATTAGTAAAACTCGATTTATTAGTAGCCGAATAAAATTGTAGAAAATGTGTTTGGGTTCTCACGCGTTGGAACCAATCGAGTTGGTTAACGCGACGTTTCGAATCACTCAACGCGCTCGAGGCAATTTCGAATCGTTAGGTACGAGAGATACTCGAGTCAAATGCCTTGTGCAATTTGTAAAGAAAGACGAAATCGATCCTTGAAAGTTCTTCGAGTATCGCAAATCTTCTATAAGATTCGAAGATTTGACTTTTTAATCGCGTGACACGTGTAATTTTGCTTCTTATCTTTTCTTTTTTTAAGTGACATCGACTTCTCGAAGGCGCGGACATAATTTTCAGTCTATGTAATTGCAATAAAAATTAACAGCAATCGCGTGACCAGCGTGACAAGCTATGAAAATTCTCTACGAATAATTCGATGAGGTCAATTTCGGATACGACGAGTTAATTTGTTATCCATGATTGAAAAGTTCATTCTGAAATACTGTACTAATATATTGTATCGAATCAAACAAATATTGAAAAGTTAAAATAAGATATTGTACAACATGTATATATATAAGAGGTCTTAATCTAGGACCAATATGTGTTCAACGGAAATGAATAATAATGAAATGGGAAAGAAAACATATAGGTAATTTTTAATTTAAACGGCATTCGAATTGTACGATTTCGGTTTAACTCTATCGAAGAAAAGCGGAAGAACTTTCATTTATATAACTTTGAACTTAACATTATATTAAGTTCATATTATATTAATTTCACATTATATTAATTTGTTTTGCAATATTACAAAACAAAATGAGTATTAGAAGGATAGATATTTCTCAACGAATTTGAAGTAAAAAAGAAACTAAAAACAAAAAATGAATAGAAAGAAAAATTTTCAATTTTTATTTTTCGTGAGTTAATTGTATTATGTATAGAATCCTGTTGAATTAATAGGTTTTTATTTGAAAATATATATGTATCTAATTTTTTATTTTATAAAGAATAAATAATACTGCTTCGAATGGATTTGTTAAATTTATTATACGTGTACTTATTTTCAATGTGAATTGTAGACTGGAATCTCACGATTTCAATTTACACGACATTTTCAATCTATCGCGTAAATCAAGGTTTACCTGTATTTAAATGAAAGAATCGTGAATTGATTACTGAAGTGATCAGATATATGTTTAAGAGTTAAAAAATGTAAAGATCAATTTTTCTTTTTATTTTATGTTATACGATCTAGCTAAAAGTCGACGCCTACGAGAAACAGCGAACGATATCAGTTGTTTTATCTGCTTCCTTAAAATAATCAATACAATTTGCACGACACGAGTGGATATTAACGACGACAAACGAAACGGGACAATCCGAGCTGTCTATGTATGTACGTCGGGGCGCTGCAATTCAGAGGTCAAGAAAGAACGTCGTGGTTCGAATCTCCCCAATGGTTTCGTCGTTATCGAGTTTCGCGAGTTTTGCGTGATAAAAGTGAAGGTGAACACCCAAACGGTCCTCAAACGAACTAGTTCAGTGATGTTCGAACCGAGGAAGAGATCGTATCGCGCTCGAAATTCAATTTGATCGTCGTACACAGGATTCGACTTCCGTGTGAATTTTCCTTATCTTTTTCCTTTCTGATAGCAAAAAATTATACCGGATAAAGAAAATCGTCTCTTCTTTTTTCGTTTTTTTCTTACTTCAAGTCGTCGATAGTGTTTCGTTGCGAATGAAACGTTGAGGGACACGAGGTAAGATTCATGAGTAACACGGAGTTTATTGTTAAGAGACAAGTGCAAGTCGCTATTAATTGCACGTTTTGTAAATAGGGTAAGGAAACTCGATGTAAAAATGTCAATGTCGCGTAATTCGTTATTTTTATTTTTTTTTTTAAATAATAGACAGTGCTCCTAGTCTTGTATCTTTATCTTATTTTTTTGTTGCCATTTTTATGACGCCGTACGTTCTTAAGTAATATGTCGATTGACGCGTTAACCTTCTGCAGGCACGCGCGACTTTGAAACCACGCTCAGGTATACTCGAACTAATTCGATTTTTTACAGCAATTTTTCCACTTTTTTAGATTGTTCCCAGTGTAGATATCTCATTTTGTATCGTTCCCTTGGAACACGAACAAATTATTTGAGATTATGTGCGCGAGGTTACAAAATAACGTTGTTTTTTTTACAAAAATATTAAATATTGTAAATTTTCTGTTATAACGTTAACTAGAAGTTGTTATTAGTTGATTCAGGATTAAAAAAAAAACTTGTAGCTACGAAGACAATTCAAGTTACAAAAGGTTAAGGACGTTAGCGTGTAATTAATCGATGGATTAGAGGAATGTAGATATAATAGTACTTTGAACGAAATAATTACAACGATGAAAACAATAGCGGAAATTACACGAGATTGAAAGATTAGATTATAGAATACGTAAATTGAAATAGTTGGTCGATCATATCGTTTTTTAATCCTACAATTAATTCAAGCATTTATAAGCGTTATTGTATTATGTTTAACGCGGGAAAATAAGCATAAATGATCGTTTTATTCTGCGATTAATTTTTAAAGAAACCGCTTAAATTATAACTATATTATTTTTGATAGGATAAACCATTCGATCATCGATATTAAAGAAAAATGATGAAAAATGTATTTCTCAAATGCATTAAAGTGATTAAAATCCTATTATATTTTTGGTCTTAAAGAAGAAATATTTTATCGTTAATTTAGAAATCAAATCGGTTCATGAAAAGGTCTAGTTTTCTGAAACGATATCATCAATAACAGTATTTTCGAGTTATATAATTATCTCATAATTAATTGTAAGTATCTTGTATCGACTAATTAGAATTATCTTCAAGCAAGATACTTAAGTTTAACAGTAGATAAATTATGTCGATCGTACCGCGATAAAATCTTTTCACTTTTTATTTATTTATTTCTTTTAAGTATGCATTAAACCGTTCGTATAAATTAGCACAACAAATCTCAGTGAATCTTCAAAAGCAAAAAGAGATAAAAGAAGGTTTCGCTTCTTCTAATCGGAATTGTGAAATTCCTTCTTTTATATCTTTTAGTGATATCCGTTAGTGATAAACATATACTTGTAGCATTTTTATAATTTAATAAAAATTGCACAAGTTTTATCGTGCCAAATGAAATTAAAAAAAAAGTGGAAAAGAACTTATATCTTTATAAATTCTGTATTTATTGAAGGCGAAATTAAAATTGTAGATCTATGTAATGGAGGAAAAGTGATAGACGCCGCTAAATTATGTTTCGTGAACAAAACCACGATAAGAGGAAAAGATAAATATACTTAATTAAATATGTAACTGACCAAATTATGCACATTTTGGATTCTTTCCGTGTTTACGCAGTTTTACGTGGTAAAAACTACGATTTCGATTTAGTCGGTATTCCAAGGACCTTCCGTGTAAATCGAGAGATAGGTGTATCATATTTTTAATTATTACTGATACTCGTTCCATTTGAACTCGTTCTTTTGAGAGAATTCGCATGCAAATAGAGACGCTTTTTATATTAAATATTTTATTATTCTACTATCTGAAATTAATTGCATCGTTGGTGCGTTCGAAATTTCAATCAGATCGCACCGTATAAACACGAGCGGAAAAAAAATAACACCGAAGATCTCGATTTTGAAAAGTCTCGAATGACGTATATCTTCGCCGTAAAATAATATTTCTAGTGTAAATAGTGACGCAGTCGCTGTCGACTTAAAATCGAGATTTAGACGATAATTTATGTGAGACATTTAAAATGTTTCTACACAACGCGATGATGACGAAGGAAAAAAGAATAGAACGTTGGCAGAAAAGTACAGTGGCTTTTTATCTCCAATTGTAAGTCAAGGTAGTATCTTTTTAACGTTGTCCTCGTTAATGAAAGATAATAAATTACGATCGATGCGTATCACGATAGATAGGCACAGAATACAAAAGTAAAAAACAAACGCGCTCCGTTTACGTCGCGTTGCTATTCCTAATTTCTTTTATTATTCGATATGCTTCGTATTTAGCCACAGACGATTATACCTCTCAGACTTAAAGTCGGGCTTATATTCTGTGTTCGATGTTAGAGAATCGTCGGATTACCAAATATAAATCTTCGCAACTGCCAAGATTCGATCTTAGCATTGTATTTAAAAATATCGCGAATGATCGGCCGTATTGATCACACGTTTCCAAAAATATCGTGCGTATGTCTGAAAAAAATCGATCGAGTTGCCAGTCTTTTTCGCTCTACGCGAGGCTATATAATGGGAAGAAGAAGAAAAAATTACAGAATTATCGAATACGAGGAGTTCAACGATGTCGAGAAATTTGCATCAATATTCTTAAAAAAATAACGCTGTTGGAACATTAAAGAGGCAGAAAGAACCATGTTATACCATGTTATACCATTGGCACTACGTCAACAATTTATTTATGAATGAGGAGAATTCCGTTATTTCATATTGCGCGATTTAATACAAGGAGAAACGTGAAACTAACTTGACGTAATGTCGCGGTTCGCGTCCGATAAAAATGTACGACCACACGTAAGCACCGCTCAAGCTATTCTATTTTAATGTCGTCGTTGTCGTTCATTCGTTTCGAGTCTTCGGTTCTTGCCAAACCGACTTACGTATCGGCTGACGAGGAACGGTGCAATTTTTCAAGATACACGCGAGAATGACGCACGTTACTCGGGGTTGACCGTGTGCCCGTGATATTCCTAACGTTAGATATCTACGTTCACGATTGGAAAAAGCCATCGAGGAACACCGTTTGGGCCGACGAAATCCGACGATGACGTCCGCGAAAGCTAGAGTTATAAAAAAAATCGCAACGAACTGAATTTTTTTATTGGCCGCCCGTCGAATTTACCTACAGCTTGCGGTGTCGTCGATTTCATTTGGAAGAATATTTCTTCGCAGAAAAGTCAATCTCTAAAAGTAATGCAGTTGAAATTTATTATTGAAGCTCGATCGTCTTATCGGGAAGACGTGCTATTGCAATTGCAGACGTTATTTTCGAAAGAGTAACGTTCGTGGCAATCGTATTCGTAATGTGAATATCGAGACCGATAGCTGCATGAAAGCGGAATAATATTATTTTAATTGTCTTTAACTTTTAATAAAAATGAACTAAAATTAGTTGCCACTATAAATATGTACGTACGTGCTGTTAAAAATGTAAATAATCAAGATAACGGGGATTTCTACGTAGCTTAGTAAGCAAGGAATTGCTAACTATTTTTCCGAAAATCCCAGGTGTAGAACTCATATATTGTCTATATACCTTGCCAATTTCATATAGGTACCTTTGTATGGTGGACTATGTGAACCCAAGGCTTCTTGATAATTCCTGTAACACATCGGCTGATAAGTTTCCGATATGACAAATAGATGGCGCCACAAATACAAAATTAATATTTTTTTTAGAAAATACTAGCCTTCAAAAGATAGCTGTAAAAATTTCACGACTATCTGACGTTAAAAGTCGGTTTTAATGAAAAAAAAAGAATTTCGTGTGTTGATAAAACAGTGCTTTTTGATGGGAAAAACACCGTTAAAAGGAAAGATTAGCTCGATAAGTGTTATTCGGACTCTGTATCAGGAAAATCGACTATTATTGACTGGTTTGCTGAATTTAAACGTGGTCGTACGAACATCGATGATGCGCCACGCTCTGGTCGCCCAACAGAGGTGGTTACATCAGAAAACATCAGAAAAATCCATAAAATCATTTTAACAAATCGTAAAGTGAAGATGCTAGAGATAGCTGACACTTTAATCTAAAGATATCAAAGGAACGTGTAGGCTTTATTTTGCATTATCGGGTATTATTTCTAGACCGGGAACTTATCAGCCGACGTGTTATACTTAATTTTGGATCGGACTCCATTAGAGATTTTAAGGCATCATTCTCGAATTGAACTGGAGGTCCACTTCGGTGCTTGACTAAGGGATCATAGTTACTAGCAGAAAAACTTCCAAACTAATATTGGCATTTGTTCACTTTCAACACATCTCCAAATATAATACGTGATCACAAATTTTGAAATGAAAATAAAAAAGCACATAATTACGAATATGGCTTTCAGAAGGTACAAAGCTCACCATTTTGTTGCAGGGCTATAAAACAAATTTATATTGTTGAAAATAAATTACTAACAAATTGGTTGAAGAATAACACCAAAAGCATTCGTGTTTACTCTTATACGATTGCCACAGAACTGAGAAGAAATATGGTCTTGGGAAAATAATTGATTACTTATAGGTACATCTAATACAAAAGCTTATAAATTTATAAATTAAAAAAATAGTGATTAGCGCAATCTACCGGAAACTGGCGGAGACTTTTCGGACAACCCAATAGATATCCGAACGTAACTGCAATGTTTTGATTTATCGATGGATATTCTTCAATATTAATCGATATATAATTACGTAAACTTACGCTGTTCCATCTAACTCCATTAATTTGTAATTTTACGCAATACATAACTGGCATATGTCAGTGGTGTAACAGCTAATTTATAGCAAGAAAAAAAAAAGACTTACTGTGTCAAATATACAATTTTTTTCATTTTCGCGTATTATACCACTAATAACATCGTCACTGAAGCTTGGCTTTGCACCATCGATTCTCAAAATTTTAATATTTTGTACATTTTGTATCCTTCTGATATCGAGGAATTTATGTCCGTTGGGACTGGGTTGAAGTGAAATGTCACTTGAGGACAAGAGACAGTTTCAAGAAGTTTCTTTGCTTAGCTCCACTAACAATAGTGTTTTTCAACAGTCGAATCGTTTCTGTTTTTTGGCATTGTATCATTTCATTTGACATAATCCTACAATGTCTTTGTCACCTCTCATTCAAGAACAGTTATTATCATGGAATTTTTTCAATGCGTACGTATTGACGATCGAGCTGTAGCGCCATTTTTAATTGAGGCGCCAGAAGTCAAGAGTGGCCTGCGTCCCAGTGACAGAACAGTGAATCTGGTACCGCGTTACGATTTGTAACATATGATTTATACAAGATGTCGAAGAAACTTCAATTCTACCAGCACATCAGAAAGTCAATGCTTCTTATATGGTCTTCTTCTATTGCCTTCTTGTCACATAAATGCAAATTATCTCCTTTCTTCGAAGTTACATAAAACGAATGTCCATTTTGGAACAAATACGTTAAAAAGCGTGTTGTACCTCTTATATTGTTATGTTTATTAATACGAAGTCTTCTGGATTTTATCTTGTCGTAACACAAGAAAAAGCATGTTGCGGTTAAAGCGTCGTTATATTATATATAAAGAGGTTTAACCGATTCGGATAAGGATCTTTCGATTTTTAGTTCACGTAACTTTCCTAGGGTCGGGTCGTAGGCTATTTAGCTTTTAAAACGACTTTTCGAGTATCCCTATCTTCGTTTTCAGCACTGAATTTTTCCGTTCGGAAAACGATAAGTATCAGTGGTTGATCTATCGAAACGAAAATAAATAAATTTGTTCGACGATGATGATCAATTCGATGCGATACTGCTATCTAAGCTGACATTACCTCTGCTCGTGTATAACTTCAGTTCGGCTTTTACGCTTCGGTAAATCTACAGATATCTCTATAAATATCTCCAAGAGGTATGATAGATTATCGTCGAGTCTCATTATAAGGAGGGATTAAAGCGTTTATAATACCACTTTCCGCGTGCGGGTGATTTCGCGATCAGTCATGGCCGACGAAACAATCGGTTTGAGCGCCTCTCGTACTCGTCGTTCACTCGGAATTTTTCGACCTTTTCATCGACGGAAGCAACTACCGGTGGGTGTAATATCTGCCGCGTTGGCGATTATTCCGGATAGCGGAACGAAAGATGCGCATTTAGTCGATCGACCATCGGCCATGAAGAGCGTCGTGCCATCTTCTCAGCCGTTGTTATCACCGTCCGGTCAGGAGAATTCTAAGGACGATGAGGAAGATCAAATTGTAAGTAACGTCTATAGCGATTGCGTTTCGATGAGAAATGTTTTTCGTCGCGAAATGGATGATTGCTACTTTTTGATTTTTTTAGAGACATTCTTTTTTTGTTGTGTTCACAATCAGCTGGTCGCAGAAGAGAGAACTCGTAATATAAGAAGGTAGATCGAATTTGAAGTAATGCGAAATTACGATTGGGTTTAGATGTTGATCTTATAGAAGTTTATCGTGGAATGGATGTTCGATGATATTCCATTCTTCACGTATCATTGAAGTCTTCGTCGTTCCATTTTCGTGCAATTTTTATAATTGGTTGTTCAGTCAAGAGAATTTGAAATACGACGAGGTCGATCAAATCTGAACTAACTCCTAATTGTAATAGAGTTTAGATCTTTATCTTACTTATAGAAGTTTATCGCGAGGTGGTTGTTCGATGATATTCCATTCTTCGCATATCATTGAAGTCTTCGTTGGTCCACTTTCCTGCAAGGTTCATAACTGGCTGTTCAGTCGACAGAATTCCGAATACGACGAGGTTGATCGAATTGCAAGTAACGCGTAATTGCGATAATGTTTCAACATCAGGTTCGTTGTTGTAGAGCGGATGATCGATGGCGCTCTATTATTATTATATTCGAAAACCGAGACACATTAGAATATCAATGCCGGTACCGGCCGACTGGTGAGCTGGCATTGACACTTGTGGGTTCGTCGATCGGTATCGTTGTCGTCATCGATATGTCTCATGCCGCTTTTACGGTCGTCTTCGAGGAATAAGAAAACTTCCGTGCCATCTTGTTTCCTACGTGAGGTCATCTTACGCAGAAATTTTCGCGCCATGGAGTTAGCAAACGCGTAGGATCGATTCGTGTGGGAGAGAGTTCTCATGGAATGAATTAAGTACGCGCAGTAAGTGAAATCTTCGATAAAATTGTACGATTATGTTCGGAACATCGTCTGTCTGTCCATATGTCCGTTTACCATCATAAATAAGGACGTTAGTAAATCGCCTTCGAAACTCGATGTACCCTACTCTTTTTTCGTGCAAGGATTTGTTTATCTTTCGTTTATTTCGCAATACAAAATCGGCGAATTTACGTGTTTTTGATCTTCTCCCGACAAAGTTTAAGAACTTTCTTGGAACAAGTGTTTTCCTTGTTTATCTAAAAATCCCATCGTAACTTCTAGTGAAATGAAAAAAAAGGATTAACGCGCGTGTTAAATCATCAATGTCCGGTTGATTTAACGATAAACAGAATGCTCCTGCGGTTTCGTTCCACATCGTCAGACATAGGTAACCTCCACGATATTTAACGCGTTAAACAGTTTCGCATCGTACATTATTATCTTTTCGCGCGAACAAAGCGACGATTTGTCAGCGATGCAAGGTCAAATCGAGTTTAACGTCGTTTTTCTTCTTTTTTTTCTCTCTTGATCGCGTGCGGAACGATCATTCCGCGCATCCTTGACGCAGGAGTGTTTCGTCATAAAATAAAGAAGATTACGCGTAATCATAGTCACTACAATTACATGCACAATACAACGCATAGTTTTCTACTGTTGTGGTAAATCTTATTGGTCTCTGGGTTTTTCTCTGCTTTCGATGCGCTATAATCAACGTCTTCGATGCATTAGAAAATTAGTAACATTTTTCTGTTGCGATTTCTCTTGGCACGGTGATCTTCGAGACCTTTGACATGCCGATCCTTCGTCGACGGTTTTTCATTTTTGATAGAAACGCTTGCCGATTCCTCGACGATACGTTAGCAGCCTCATGGAAAAAATATTAGGTTGGCAAGGATGACCTGATAAGATGCGTTAATATTACGCCATTTCAACTCAAGATCTGATCTCCAGCAATCGACGGGTCCTCTGAAAATGAGCATCCGTTCATTGTACTAACTGATCGACTGATGACGAAATTTCATCCGTTCTAATTGTATTTCTTGTTCAATTTAGAAGCGATCGAATTCTAAGTTCTCCTACGATTTCGGACTTTCGAGGCTTATGCACGATTTTGTAACGTCTTCTTACCTTTCTCTTCTGTATCTTTTGCGTTGCGTTTTCGCTCGTCTTGTTCCTCTTCTTTCTCTCTTTTTCATTTTCTCTGTTAATAATATAAAAATAAAATAATCGAATGGTGAAATCTTTAGCAGCTATCAATCATCGCGAAACAGCTGTCATCCATTCTAATTGTATTGCTTAATTTCGTAGTCCATATGTGTAATTCCAAGTTCCCCTACGATTTCGGCATCTCGAAGCTGACGCACGACCTTGTAACGTGCATCTTACGCGACGTGTTTCCGCTTGTCTTTTGGCTCTTTTTCTTTTTCGTTTGACTTTTTTTTTCTTCTCTCTCTCTCTCTCTCTTCCTTTCTTTGTTAATAATACAGAAATAAAAAACCGAACGGTGAGAACTTTAGCTCTTATCAATCATCGCAAAACAGCTGTCATCCATTCTAATTGTATTTCTTGCCCAATTTTCGTAGTCCATGTGTGCAATTCCAAGTTCCCCTACAATTTCGGCATCTCGAGGCTGACGCACGACCTTGTAACGTGCATCTTACGTGACGCGTTTTCGCTCGTCTTTCTCCTCATCTCTCTTTTTCTCTCTCTTTTCCTCTCTCGCTTTCTTCTCCAATAAGACAGAAATAAAAAGCCCGAAGATCGGCGAGATTTTTTTGCTGTATCACGGTCGTATCGTCTTTCGGCAAGATGCTTTTGCCGCGTCGGGAGCAAGCTGACGGTCCTTCGACTGTCGTTGAACCATATTCGCGTTTGGAGTAAACTCAACGTTGGCACGGTCTCCCTCCGTCGCTTACGAAAGAGGCCCCGCGTTGAGCAGCCACTAAAAACATGCGACCAAGAGGCTTCGTCGCTCTCTGAATCAGCGGCAACGTAAATACTTGTCGGCTTTGCGAGTATGACGAACGATCGTGTTTCCACGGGATTCGCCACTTCGCTTTCGACGTGTCGCGCGTTGCTTTTAGCCAGGATGCAGCTTGCGTCGTGTTCGACGACGAGTAGGCAGATAGAAATCGATAAATTTAGCTACGTATCGCGTTTGCGAGAACCGTTCAACAGCTTTTTTTCCCTTCTCCTTTTCTTCGTCTATTTCGAAGAAAATCACAAGCGCTATTTCGAGCCGATTCGCTTTTGCGCCGTGCGCGCGATAAAAGTTAAGAAAGTGAGAATCACACTGCAATCTCAAGTGGACATTTTTTTTATCTAAAACACTTGCGTTTTCATCGTTCTAATCCGGGAGATTATCGCCTTTTTTCGTGCTACGAGTCCTCGTCGAGAATCGTAGGCTCTTCCCCGTTTTCAACGGAATATTCCCTTATTCTACTAGGTGTAAGTTTTTCTTTGATATCTGGATTCCAATAAACTACAATTTATATTTTCCAAACGTCCGTTAACTCATTTTTGAGAAAATGAATTTTGATACTTCGAAGTACGTCGTATGGCGAAGTCGAGAATCGTAGGTTCATACCCATTCCAGTGGAATATTTCCCTGTCCTAGTAGCAGAAAATATTGTACATATATTTATTCAAGATTCTTTTCGATACTTGATGAATTTGTACTTTCCAAGCGTCCGTTAATTCGTTTTTGACGAAATCAATTTTGATATTTCGTGTGGCAAAGTCAACGAAGAAAGACTGAATAGTGAAGAAATAATCAAAAGGATTTTAATTCAATGCTAGACGGATAATGAACTCCTGTTAATGCTACGACGCAACGTTTCTTGACTTTCTCATCTTCGATGCAAATTGTACCAAGCGCGAAGAAAAAACTTGTCGATGATATCACATTTGATTCCGAGTGAAAAAGAGTTATTGCCGATACTTTAACAAATAAAACTCGTCGAATGACGTGCGTACCGTAGAAGAACTTCTTTTTTAAGAATCTCTTACGACTAATTTATACGCGCTATAAACTTGACCGGTCCATTAACGCGCCATATAAGTTAAAACTCCCGATTCGATGATTTCTGCAATACTTCAGCAACTTCGATCTGTAAATTTGTGGATTGTCGGCGAAATGCTTAGCAAGAACGCCGTAAATGCTATGTTAACAAAGTATATAGTTCATAAATACGTATGTAATTATCATACGTGTACTGCTGACATTCACGTGTCGCGTAACTCTGTCACTGTCATCTATTACTGCTCTCTCGCTAACAATCCTAACGCTACTACGACCGACTATAGTCGTCTACTATACGCCATTCCTACGAATAAGATAGAATAAGAGTTGTACGTTATCGTAAATAAATCGATAATTTTTAGTGCACGAAAATGGATGAAATAAGGGAAAAATCGAATTTCTTGATTTCGATGAACTTTTGCTAAAGAATTCGACGTGTCGACAAATCCGAAATTAAAATTTCAATCTGTGGAGAGTCGTGCAATCTGCTTCCATATGATGTTGATGTCGCATTCGTTGAGTTGATTTTTTTACTAGCGATGCGCTTTAAGCGGTGCGAATAATAAGTAATCGTAAAAATGAAAATTAAATACAACGACGATTACACAAGAATCGATTCGATAACGAATAAATTTAACGTCGCCTGGCGTTTATTATAGATTCACTCGCTTCGGAAAATCATTGATAAAAAACGTTAGAGCGATACTGAAAAATAATTCAAAGGAAAACCGGCGACGCGTCTTTCTTAGCTACTTAATTACTTTTGAATTCATTATCTAATGTTCGCGTATGTTGACGGAATTTTCCGCGCTGACACGCGTTATTTACTGTCCTAGTTATTTTAATAATACTTTTGGATTCTAAAAATGCCGACAAGCAACATCCAACGGCAAAATGACTAATGAAACCAAAGATATCGATATCTTGGATGAACATCTAGGATCTTTCACCTAATGACCTAATATATACATTACTTGGCGCTATTAAAAGTACGGCCTGTGCAACGTTGTTATTGCACAGTGATCGTATTTCTCTTGCCATTGATAAATTGATAAGTAAGATCCATCGAAAAAATGACCATTGAAATCAAAGATATTGGAATCTTGATCGAACATCTACGGTTTTTCACCTAATGACCTAACATATAGAATCATAGAACGATCAGCATTCTTAAAAAAATGGCTGTTAGAATGAAAGATACTATCTTTCCGAGAACGATTTCGTAATGAAGACAGCGGAACGAGAGAGAAGTTCCTTTTTAACGAGAACCGAAATCGCATCCACGTTCTTCGTCCAGCGTAATTGTTTTCTACCAGGCGTAACGAGATTTTTATTCGTTTCCTCTTTCGGTTTTCCTTTGCTCAAGCACGAAAAGCAAAACATATATAATAGACCTATTCCCCGATTTACTCGATTCTTTATTTACGCGATTTTCGAAATAACGGAATAATTAAAAAAAAACATTTTTGGTGCGTACATATCTCTACAGTCAATTTTTCATTCTATTCGATTGGTAACACTGGCATATATAAAAAAGAGGAGTTCTTCCTTTCGAAGAAAAGCGCGATAAATCTCATGGAATCTTTGACATCAAAAAGGTATAGAAAAACGTTGTGGTTTTAACCAGTCAGCTGAACTAACTCCTTTTCAAAGTGTGCATCTAAAAGTATCGCAAAAATGAAGCGATGACGAGTATACTCGTCATAACACAAAATATTGCCATTTCTCCGTGATGAGTGTATTCGTCAAATTCAGGTAACTGATTAAGAACGCCTTGAAAGAAGCGTCAAATTATGACAATAGCGAAATTCTATTGCAAATCGATTTAACAGAAAGGAAAAGGTAAATAAAGTATTTAAAACGGACACATCGTTCGAAAAAGCGATTAATAACTACTCGTATCACGAGAGGTTCTCGAAATCGTCTTCCATTGGTCGAGAAATTTGATGCGACATTCGGTCGTCCGAATGCAATTCGACGACACAATGACGCAAGAAAGACGACGGACTCTCGACAAGGAGATGCAAAGGCATCGAAAAG
The DNA here is from genome assembly GCA_025433975.1 of Liostenogaster flavolineata. NCBI lineage: Eukaryota > Metazoa > Arthropoda > Insecta > Hymenoptera > Vespidae > Liostenogaster > Liostenogaster flavolineata. The sequence goes on from JAITYT010000140.1 coordinate 706,306, forward strand.
CCTTTCCTGTCTGACAGGCGAAATTGCACTTGGTATAGCTGTTTTGACACGTTACATCAAAATACCGATTATCATGGTATTGCCGCGCATACGCGAGCGCCAATAAAAAGCGGCTTATCTCTACGAAAATTTTCCAATTATATTCGAGCTTACTACGACGGCTTCGATAACGCGCCTATCTTTCGCGTTACGGAATGCGCCTTGGATAGACGACGGGAACGAAGATAGGGAGAATTATGCGACGTCTCGATCTGTATGTTATCGCGTTACTCGCCGAACTGTTGCGCGACTTTTAACGAGGGACGCGAATCGTTTGAACGCCGCGAAGGTGATTCGTTGTGGGTGCCACTTGCGCCCTTTAGTTCGACTTGATTTCATTCGTTTTGATCGAGCGCGATTGGTATCGCGTTTCTTCGTTCTCTCGACTCTCGACGTTGCAGCGATGATTTTATTCGTTCGCGCATTGGCTTACAAATATGGCGATTCACCGGCCGGTCGAAAAAGGCCTTAAAAAGACAGCGATTCGCTGGTTTCTTGCTTAGTTTTGTTTTCAAGCTTTTCATTTGTTATTACCAATTTTCATTGAAAAGTAATGGGAAACCTATGAGTTATAAAATATTCTTCGATAGACGGATTTATGGAAAATAAATGGTAATTATAGGGGTGAGAATCGAGAAAAATTCGTAAGTCAATGTGTTCAATCGTGCTCCGTGGCGTAAGTTACGGCGTCTGTGCTCAATGATTCCGTTCATATTGCATAGCGTAATATGGTTTATGCGATAAACTTTTCATTCAAAATTTGCAATGCAATGATTATTTTCATGGTAATTTAAGTGAACCAAAGCTCTAGCACGGAATATCGTGTACGTATTCCAATACTTATCCAATTATTAGAAAGATTCGCGTTCACCACGAGGTGTGCCACCGGTGGTACATTATTAATTAGACGGTAGGTGCTACCGATGGTACAAACGGATCTGATCATAGCTCTTTTTTATTGATCCTTTGCACCAGCAACTCCAGACGTTTCGCAGCCTTTTTGACGCGTTTCTTACCAGTGACTTAAAATCATTACACACACAAATTAATATATAAAATTTTTATATTTTAACATTTTATATATCTCCACACCTTTACAAACATGATTTCTTAAATATTAGTCTCTATAATTTTTCTGTGTGTGATATTTCATGAAACAATTACCAAGATGCATGCCTGGCTTGTCGGGGCAAGTATTACAATAATATGTGGTCTGATGTCTTTTTTTAGGTTTATTTCTCTCAGAACAGACTTTGCGATCCTTCTTAACTCCTGTTAGAATATTGTGGAGCTTATCATTCAAGCGGATATTTTCGGAATCCGAGGTTGAAGTCGAGGCTCACTCGTGTGGCTGGCGAAAATCTCCAGTCAAATGGTTATTATTTCAAATTAGACAAATTTCCAAGCCCAAAGAAAAGCCAACGCCGATAATACGGTGCCTTTGAAGACTATCTGAGCCGGTCGCGCAGCAAAATAAAAATTGAGAGTCGCTCGGACAAGGCAACAATTGCACACGAGTCAGTCAGCTACGAGAGTTCATTTTACACTTCATAAGATTATACAGAAAGAGAGTTGGAACCGCGTCGAAGAAACTAAACGTAAACAGTTACTGCCGCGCATCCAGTTACCGTAGCAAACCAAGTGGTG